>JBCAUI010476504.1:0-13687 GCA_038406195.1 Haplosyllis anthogorgicola
TAATTTCCTTCCTAATGAACATTCTAAGGAAAGTCCATTTTTCCTTATGTTTGGCCATGATGCAAGAGTACCTTTGAATACCCTGTTTAAACCCAGACTAAGGTACTTAGGCAATGATGAGAATATTCTATCATTGGAAGCCCTCAAAAACATGTATCATTTAGTAGCTACAAATCTTCAAATGGCACGATATAAAAGAGACCCTAATACCAATGTTTTTCCCCATAAACTCTGAACAGAAGATTCTGTTTTAATACTTAAACATACAAAAGGACCTTTTGACCCTCTATATGAGGCCCATACAGAATTGTATCATTTAAGGGTAATCAGGTTGAAGTTATGCCTTCTAAAGGTGGTAAAACCAAAATTGTTCATATCAAAGATGTAAATGTCTTACCAGCAGACTCTATTATACAACATCTCCCTGATTACAACTCTTTTGGTTGAAAAACCAGATTGCAACTTAACCCAAACCATATCCCTGACTTATAATGGCAAGTAGCTACCACATTGAATACAGTTCATGTTAACAAGTCTCAACAGACTACCCCAAATATTTCAATGATAATTACTACTTCTTACACACCCTTAATGACCACTGTTACATGATAAAATTAAACACATATATGTTTACTTATATACCTTGTATATATGCATATATTTATTAACAATTTGTCTTAAGAAAGGAAGGAGTATAGGCGGATGTACAATAAAGCACCCTTCATTTTCTAGTCAAATTGAAAATTTAAAATATTTAATTTTTAGTGATTTATTTATTTGTTTTGCTTTATTCAGAGTCTGAAACTAGCTCACTAGCACTGTCATGAATTGTGATAACTCTAGGTCTTTGATTCATTAACCAATAAAGGCAATCTCTCCTGTTGTACCAAACATCTTCTCTCCATCTGTTGATGTGAGGTTGGTTGTAACCAAAGTAAGCCAGTATACTACATAGTATCAGGCTAGAAAGAGATAAAGTACAGAAAGATAAGCTAATTGAAGACCATATGGTGCCAGCTGGAGAAGAACATAACAGAAAAAGTTGAGATGTTACTCACTAGTGCTTTGTTTTGGTATAATTGTACAGAGTTGGCCACTCCAGACCAATGTTGAACAAGGTGTCTGCATAACCTACTTTTAGGTACATTTCATCGAAGTTCTTCATATAAGTTACTTTAAACAAGTGAGACTGTTTAGACCTAAACTGAGTAACTTAGATAAGGTTGTTTAGATCATAGATTGCTTAATGGAAGCTGCTCCTTTGATGAGAAACAAATTGATACAGTTTCAATAGACTATTGGTCAGAATTAAATAATATATAAATATGTGAATAACATTGGAAACAAAGTAACAATGGTATAAAATATGAAATTGATAAATTAGGATATGTCCTCAGTTAATTAAACAAAGATAGATCCTTTTCGGGAACACCCAAGGTGATTAGTATGCAAAAAACAAGCTGGAAAATGCTTCAAAACATCTCAACATGAGCTTAAATCAGTGGTGGAAGACTTTTCTACCAGATTTAACCATATTTACAAAGTGTTTTCCCTCACAGCTTTAGGATGCAATTTAGCTAATAAGAACCATCAGGCAAGTGCAAACAGACAAGTTGCTGCATAGATATGGGTCTCCAAGGCCACACAGAGCACTGAAGCTCCACCTATGAGCTGCCTGTATGAATATTGATTGGTCTGGCAGCAACTACTGACAAATGCGTGGCCTCTAGGGTGACCCAGATTGGGAAGCACATGGCTAGAAAGTGCTCCCTTGGTCAGAACTTGCTCAACTTTCACAGAGACCACATCTACAAGCATTTACTACCTCATATTGCATTGTTTCATTATTTTAACATCATGTATCATGGCAAGAACAAAAGAGACAATGAATCAAGCTAGCAAGACATATCTGGGGTGAGAGAATGTAATCCACAGTCTTTGCTAAGATCACCACACTTCCCAGTCCTTTTCAGGACCACCAAATCCTCCTAAAGCTGAAATATTTCCAGAAAAGCTCAATCGCAACATTAGATAAATACATCAAAATTGATTTAAAAATTATCTATAAAGCTGAATAGTAAGGGTGGAAGACTTTTCTACCAAATCTGACCAAATTTACGGAGTGTTTTTGATCTGAACTATTTTAGGCTGAAAATGAGTTAAATCAATACAAAATAGATGGCAAATGAGCTGTATTGGCTTAGATATTGGTTCTAAATTATAAATTCATGAAAATTAAGCTGTTTGGTGTGTAATTAGACAGTGAAAGGTCCCGTTTATCATATTTAATGTAATAATGTTCAGTGATACTTAGTATGGATCCGCCTCTGGAGCATAGGCTCCAGTGGCAGTATATTTCCTTATCTCTGACACTATGTGTCAGCACTAGTATGTGCACAGTACAGCATGCATAAAGCTTTAGCCAACAGCAGCTCAGCTTAACTGATGCTCTAGCACTTGAGCGCCCACCAATGAGTGCCTCACTTATCTGCATAACTTAGCCTAAATGTATGAAAGTGATCATTTTATATTGTTTTACGTTCATTATTAATCGAGTCTGGCAAAAACTCACTAGATTCTAAGTTTTGTAGAGAGCTTTTAGGTTCAACTGTTCAGGAACAACATCCAGGAAAACTTGTAAACTTCTTGCCAAAAACAAAGGCATCATGAAAGCAACAGAGAAATCAGATAGGCATACCAGGTCTAGTGCTCGTGCTTAGCTCCTTGGAGAGCAGCAACAGCAAAGCAGAAAGAACCCAACCATTCTGCTAGAGGCAAATTTACCCCCAGGGCATGGCTAACAGCCAGGACCACAGCCTTCAGGTGTGGAGCCGGGACAACCGTCCGCAGGCCCAGTGCCATCCGCAGGCAAGCAGCAAGGGTTACCAACACCCACATCCTCAGCCAGTGCCCTGAGCAGGCACACCACCTGGACCATCCAGTACTCAACCACATAACAGCCCTCGATCAGATACAAGTGATTCACAGTTGACAATCGATGTTAACAGCCAATATGATTTGGAAAAAGACCCAGAAGTAACAGACCAGGATCTGGTGAACACAGATGCACCCATATCACCAAGGTATCTGCAAGATGATAGATAATTGTCAGTCAGACCACCCCACAGCCAACCAAGTGGAGACGGAGACACGTATACATCAACAAAAGGTGTAAAACCAAACACAGTGCCAAACTTTTACATTCCCACAGGAGAATTAACTAGGATCAGACAAGTACGAAACTTAGACACTATTATACTTGACTCTACGGACAGAACAGCACACAAGTTAGTTAAGATACTAACGTACAATACTGAGTGGTTTGCAATCGATAAACTGTCAGGCGACGTCTTCGTGCTGTATGCCAATGACATTGAGAAGACACAGATAATGTGTACAGTAGAACCCATCTTCTACCCAAACCTCAACACTCTGTTACAGAGTGAGTACCAGAGGAGAAGAGAGGAATACCAGGAGAAAATGACAGGACAACCTGAACCAAACTTTGGGTCAGATCTACTCCACACAAACCCACTGATCCCTAAAATGTACAACCACAGTGGTCAGCCAGGAGAACCACATCAAGTGAAGGCACTCTTTACTGAGAGGGCCCACCACATCATCGCCTACATAAAAGTGTTTAAGTACAGCCAAGAGGTGATGAAGAAAAGCAACAAGTACGCAAGCTATGAGAAGGAGAAGGTCAAATCAGCACTTAAGTCCATCAAAAAGAAGCTTGATCAGTTAGAAACCATGATCAAGAAAGAACAGGATGCATGAGATGGAGAGGGCCTACCTACCATCACTGTTCTGACATATTTTCCAGATGAAAAACTGATCAAAGATGGCAATGCTGACTTTATATCTGGCATCATTGTAAATCAGCTGAACAACTGCACAGCCAAGTTGAATAATCCAGCTCTTTTCACCATCCAGCGCTACAGTCAACCTTTTGACCCAGCAGTGAGTATCAACGGTTACTCACTAACTTTCTCTCAGGCAGAAGCATTCCTGGACGAGTCTGTAAGGGAAGACGCAACATCACACCAAACTCCAGCTCAACAAGGTAGAAGAGGGCAATTCACACAACAGTCAGGAGCATCTTCACCTTTGTTCAGCAACCCAAGCAGTGCGAGTACCTCACCTGCACTAGCTTCAGTACAAAACCACAATCAGGGTCAGCCAAAACCAGAGCCCTACAGAGACAAAACAACGGCATCAGTCACTTGAATGACAACCCGAGGTCTCGTAGCACAACACCAAAACAGCCAAAACAGCCTCAAGCCAAAATGGTCCAGACAACTCCAACACCTATGGAGGACCAGTTACCAGAAGTCAGTCCCAGCAGAAAACAAAGGACATCATTTCTGTGCAGGAATTAAATGATGCAGCCCAATATTCCGGCTTCAGCATTGAGGAAATCTGTGCAGGAGACAAAACTGCTTAGAGAGCATCAGGATCAACTGGGTGATGAAGAGCAACATATGGATTGACTACCTACCAAGTATGAACCGAAGTCTTACTACAAAGATGTCGACAATGAATCCCATTTCATAGAAGAAGTGACAATACCCAGTGATCCGGAAGGTTCAAAAGTAGGCACAGTATTCCCACTAAAAATTAACAATAGAAACATTTTTGCATTATTGGATACAGGAGCAGGAAAAAGCTGTATGAGTGAAAAGATGTTTAACTCTTTAGGACTCGAATACCTACCAGGAGTATCTGTACCACATGTAACTACAGCCACAGGATCAGACATGAAAGCCCTAGGCATAACTGTCATGAACTTTAAAATAAATGAACACTCATTTAAACAACAATTCCTTGTTACTCAACACCAGTGTAGAAAGATAATCTTGGGAAGAGATTTTACAATATCTAAAAATATTGGAATCTGATGGACAAGAAAAGGAACAGAAAGACTGACCACAGACAATGAACTAATCTTAGAACTCAGAGAATCACCAGAAGGACAAGCTCTCACACTCAAACAACACATCACCATACCACCACACAACATAGCTGTAGCTGAAGTTGAAGTGGATGGAGAAGTTAAGGAATTCATGGAGACATTTCCAAATTATATGATTCTCAAGGAAAATCCAACCCTTTGGTGTGCTCCACTAGCACTGAAGAATAATAAAGAGAAGAAACCAGGTACCATACCTTTCTTCTTTGTAAACCTCAGTTCATCTGACCAGATCTACCTATCACAGGACAAAGTTGTCACATTCATGAAGGAAACTGTGGAAGAAATACAGGTCAATGAAATAGAAACCTTTATGGAAAAGGAAGATGAACTACAGTGTAGAAACTGAATTCCCAGAGAAGGTTTCAAGAACCTGCCAATGGTGAAGACAGACTTTCTTATATTCCCTGGAGATATCACCACCCAGAGGAAGGTGAACTTACAGGACCAGCCTGTATCTGAAGAAGCCAGGAAGAAGTTAGAAGAACTTTGTGAACAATACCCTGAAGCTTTCTCTAAAAACAACGAAGATATTGAACAGACTGACATCATCACTATGAAAATTGACACAGGAGACAGTCCACCAATATCCCAGAAACCATACACACTACCATTGAAGCACTATGATTGGGTACAAAATGAAATAGAGATACTTGAACATGCAGGCATCATAACCCAAAGTGTTTCACCATGGGCAAGCCCTGTAATCGTCGTACCAAAGAAATCAGGCCCAAATGAAGCCCCAAGACAAAGACTCTGTAGACTTCCATCAGCTCAACGCTCTGCAACCAGAAGTCAAGAAGGCACACAGCAACGCTAAAGGATGTCTATCCTTACATCCTGTACCAAAAATTGATGACATCTATGCCTGACTCAAAGGAGTCAAGTATTTCACTACATTGGATTTGAGAAGCAGCTATTATCACATCAAACTAGACAAGGAATCACAAGCAAAAACTGCTTTTGTAGTTCCACAAGGAAAATGGGAATTCAAATATGTTCCCTTTTGTTTAGCCCAAGCACCAGCTTATTTCAGGCCCTTATCAACCATGTTTTAAGAGGCTTTGACTGTGCTATGGGTTACCTTGATGACATCATTATATTCAGCAGGACAGAAGAAGAGTACCACCAACACATTGAGAAAATCTTCAAAGTGCTGATCACACCAGGTCTGAAGCTGAAATGTTCTAAGTGTGATTTCTTTAAGAAACACATCCAATACTTGGGACACATCCTGTCACCCACTGGTATCAAGCCACTCCCGGAGAAGTTGGAGAGTATTCACCAGATGCCAGCCCTGAAAAACCCAAAGGAAATCAAACAATTCCTTGGACTTGCTGGGTACTACAGGAAATTTGTTCCAAGGTTCTCGTGCATCTCCAGGCCATTAACGAAACTCACCCGCAGGGACAGAGTACAAATGGACCAAGGAATGCAATGAATCATTTTTACTCCTTAAAGAGAAGTTATGTGAACACCCCATATTGTGCTATCTGGATCCAAATGAACATTATACATTGTACACAGATGCCAGCAAGTACGGATGGGCAGGTGTTCTCACTCAAACCCATACTTCAACAGTGGATGGACAAGAAGTTACATTGGATCATCCAGTAGCTTACATAAGTGGTTTGTTCAGAGGAAGTCAATTAGGATGGGCAGCACTCACAAAGGAGGCGTATGCTATCTACATATCCATCAAAAGACCACTTTTACCTCGCAGAAGCAGACATCTTACTACAGAGTGACCACCTACCACTCAAGAAGTTTCTAAAGAAAAACACTCTCAATGCCAAAGTCAACAACTGGGCAGTTGAATTAGAGACATATAAAATTGAATTTCTTCACATAGATGGCAAAGCTAATACTCTAGCAGACACTCTTAGCAGACTGTTGGAAATTGATCCAGAAATAAAACTGGAAGGTGAACCAGAAGGCCAGGAGTTTGGTTACTTTGCATTCGAGGAACTACCTCCAGCCGAAGTGATAGGAATCAATGAAGTCATCTGTGAAGGTGTTGAAATAAAACCAGATCCAGAAGGACAAATTGCGTACAAAGAAGTCAAAATCCCACTAACAGCTGAACAAGTGTGTGAATACCAGAAGAGAGACCCCAGATGCATGGACTTGTGTTTGACGCTTCTCAAAAATAGACTAGATAAAAAAGTCTACTACATGGAAGATGGAATCCTCAAGAGGACACTCATCAAGAAGGGGCATCAGTTTGAGACCACAGTCATCCCACACAGCTTAGTGGACCCAATACTTTTTATTGCACATAGTAGATTCCAGCACATGTTAGCAGCTATAAGACGTCTATACTACTGGAAAGGCATGAAGAAGAACATACTGAGGCACTGCAGAGAATGTACTGTGTGTGAAAAACAAAATGCAGCTCGAGTCCAATTCACCAAGAAGCATTTTAAACCTCAACCAAGCCCTATGTCATTTATTTCCATGGATCTCATTGGAGAATTCACACCAACGTCAAGAGGCAACAGATATGCAGTCACTGTAATTGACATGTTTTCAGGATACATGTTCTGTATCCCAATTCCATCCAAAAGTGCAGACAATGTTGTTCACGCATACAACACCCATGTTTACAGCAAGTTTGGAGCATGTAGAAAAGTATTATCTGACAATGGCACAAAGTTCAAGAACAAATTGTTCGAATGAGTTGCAGAAATAATTGGTACCGAATACAAGATCTACACCCCTCCATACAGGCCACAATCTAACAGAAGGATAGAAGGATTTCACAAATTCCTCAAATCCTGCATAGCAAAGCATGTCAACAGGACAACAGAATGGGATGAAGTTGCAGAACTAGCCACTGCAGCGTACAACTTCTTCCCAAACCAAAATACTGCAGACTCTCCATTCTTTCTTATGTTTGGAAGGGATCCCCTTATGCCACTGAACAAAATCTTTGGAGACAACAATCAGAGGTATGTAGGAACTGAAAAAGGTATCCATGACCTCAAGCTCCTCCCTCCAGCAACTTTACTACCATGTGCTCAAACAGCTCAAATTTGTGAGAACATGCAGAGAGGAGAATAAATCTGAGTACAAGGACAGACATGTAAAAGTTGGAGACTATGTACTCATCAAAAACCACAAGGCCAAAGCCTTCCATGATAAATATAAAGGAGACTACAGGATATTAGATTTCCTAGGAGCAAATCAAGTTAATGTAAAAGATTCAAAGGGCAACATATCCAAAGTCCACATAACTCATGTTAAAAAGGCAAACAAGGTCGACACACTAATGGAACAAATACCATACTTCAAGAGTTTTGGTAGAATGATGAAAATGAACATTAACCCTGCACTAGTCAAAGATTTAGGATGGGAACTACCCACAGACATAAATCAAGGCTACAAATGGGTTAAACAATACATTGAATGGGAAAAACAGCAGCAAGAGCAACAAGGCACCCAAGTCAATGAAATCACTTTTGAACAAGAAACTAGTACATCAATCTACATTAAAACAAAGACTGAAATTAGGGAAATGTACATGGAACCAATCCCAGAAGAAACAGAGATCAAAATGGTGAACAAAGTTCAAGAAACTGTCCCAAAAGTCATAGAAACTTGGCAGCATGAACCTACACCTGATCTCACTTCTACAGAGTCTAAAAAGGAGCCACTACAAGATCCAGTTGAGGAAACACCACTCCAGCCAGAAATTCAGGCAGATGATACACAAGTGGTGATAAATTTAATGCATCAAATTTCTATTGTAGAGACTCCTGGCAAAAAAGTAGAAAATTCACCAGAACTTCTGAAAGAACCAGAGTGTCACCTATGACCATGGTACTTTCAATGGGATTGGTATAAAGCAATGGGAATTTACAGAAAACTTGTTGCACTCGATGTACACATAATACAGTAAGTAAGCAGTAGATGACCCATTTCATCATCTCTTGCACGAATTCAGGGAAAATTCCCTAAATTCACCATTTCAGTACAGTAAATATATAGGGTATTTATCACTACCAATGCATTGACACACGAAAATGGCAACTTTTTGAAAAATTCCAAAATTTATGTTAAAATTTCACTATTTATTCTAGATCCACCTCAAATGTCTACCAGTACATGAGAATCTGGTGATTAGTCATATAATTCAGAAATTTATATATTTATTTTCAAAAATTATCATGATCTTCTTACAGGATAGCATGCATTTAGAACGTGATCGATCCACATGGCTCAACACAGCTGGACAACCATATCAATGTTTATACTAAGTGCTCATTCTCATACCTTCTTTCACACTTTTCTCAAGGAAGGAAGGGGTTTAAAGGAAAAATTCCTTTATATTCTTATTACCTACAATATGTAGAACACTAATACAGTTTTATTTTTTCAATTACAGCAATTTTAAAATATCAAATTGGGCATTTTCAAATGTGTCACAGCTTCATAAAAATTATACCATGAAAATCTACAAGAAAAATGCTATTGAATAATATAATTTATTAGTTTGTAACTCAAATATTCTGTCATACAGAGTATAATTAATTTTACAGTTAAGACTTTCACTTATCGTGAGGTCTATTTTTGCAGGTGTCAGCAACATCAAAGAACATATGCAGCATGCTGCATCACCCCCAGACACAGCTCTTGAGCAGCTTCAAAAGCTCCAACAAATCAACAACACTGTTCTATAATTTACGGCTTGTAACTCCCTTTTCAGAATCAACCAATGTGCGGCTCATATTTTGGGCAACCACAAATCAAATTCAATCATGCAGAACCAGCATGGAAAAACTAGGACAGCCTGTCCTAAGACCTTGCATGATCAATTATTTTAGGGAGACAAGGAACTTCTATGGGAGAATACTAATAATCATTGATAAAATCACCAAACATAGTGACTTTTACAATTTTTCCCACCAGTTAAGGTCAGATCAAGGAGAATACTCTTTGAACTTGCTGACTAGAAAATTTAACCAGAAAAATTGCTCAAATAATAAATATTTTCTAAGTTGATTGCAGCCTCTAATAGTAATCATCGAAGCTGGATGAAATGCATTATTAACCATCCAGTGTGAGCAATTGAACAACAGAAATCCAACCCTGGATGTGACCTAGTTGCTACAAGCCAATCCAAAAGGTATAAAAGGCAGCAAAAACTCGCATTCCTCATGAGTGTTTGATACCAGTTAAGCCAAATGCTGCAGTGAAGAGAGAAGATGGCTGTAGGCAGTTTATCCAGATTAGAAGAGAGGGAAATAAATCCTGAACAAAGTAAGAACCACCAAGAAGACATGCAGAAGGCTGTTGCAGACTTCATGCAAGACATTAAAGATGAGAAGAAGGATGCGTATGAAATGTATCTAATGAGAATACTGAGCATTTGTGCAATCATCACCAACCAAATTGCTGGTGCCAATGTGAATGATGTTTTGACACCGGTGTTGGATCTGACATGTACTCTCATAAGAGAACCAGATGTGTCTCCCCCCCCCCCCACAGTAATAGTCCAAGATGCTGAGTGTCCAATGAGAGGGGACCTTGAGAGAGAACTAGGAAGACGGCTTTCTCCTAGTGTATGCGAGGGTGTGGGAGAATTATATGAACATTTATAAGTAGCACACAGCTCCCACTCAGGAGTATTGGGGAAAATCACCAAGTTATCCAAGGAGCTACCCACTCCACAGATAATGACAATAATAAGACATACCACAGAAGCCTTTGGAAGCATCAACATGCCATGACAGTTCGTGTTGTGAGGTGAGGGTAGTAGTGAACAAAAAGAAAAAGAGAAGGACAATGATGATGACAAAATGAAGAAACAAATACTACCAAGACTAAACAAGGGAGGCTTGGGAAAGAAACTGGCAAAGATGTCTGTGAACCTCCTTGCTGCAACTGCTTATTATTTTATCAAGAAGCAGGTGTCTGACCCACCAACACATATGGCCTCCACCCAACTCTTTGACATCAAGAATAAGGCATTAGCAACCTGTATCACCAGGAGACATTACAAAGGCAGCCAGCAAGCAAATTGTGAGAGATCGGAGCAAGAAGAAAAGGAGAAACAGAAGAAGAAAAGGGCAGCCAAAGCAGCAGGGTCTGCTCAACAACAAGCTATAGATGCACAACCTTCAACATCGCAGACAGCTGTAAAAAGTCAGCCAGGGGACATATTTGGGACTGTGATGGTAGAAGTTTACAAAAGTGTGGACACAAGTGAGGAAACTAAACTGAAGGCACCAAAGGGAAAGTTCTTTGAAACCAAGGACCCAGGTGCAAAACCAAAGAAGACAAAAACAAGAAAGGATAAGGATGGTGATAGTGATGATGAGGATAAAGGAGGTGACATTGATGATCTGAAAGATGAGGATTTTGTTCCAGGTCTAGATGATGAAAAGGAGGATGAATACAGGCTTCATAATGTGCCAGGTAGAAGGAATGTTTGGGTGCAGAAGAGGAAACCACCCAAGGGAGATAAATAGACTGTTTAATGAAGGTGATTGTTCACCTAATTTGCTAAAACATAGGACCAGTAGAGTTTTATATTTCTTCAAAGTAGGATAGTTATCTGTTCTTATGTAACCAGATAAAGTAGAGTCTTTAACATGGCATATATTTTTCAATAAACATAAACATCAATTGTTACCCTAGCTGCAACAAAAATATATATATATATATACCAATTTCTTTTGGTATTCTCGGTGGAGATATCCAATCTTTAACTCTTTCTCCTTCAAACAGTTCACCTAGACATGGTTGTATGTTGAAGTGTGCTGTCTCTAAAAGTCAAACTGAAAAGAAAATGGTAAACTTTGGTATATCCTATCACAGCTCAAATGAGAACCAATTGAGGTCTTGAGCTAGCAAATTTTATTCTAAATTAAAGCTTAAAGTTCAGTTAAAGAAGGCCAAAGCAATGGACCTTTGTGTAAAATTTATTTGTGGACTATCTCATTGGAAAGAAAGACAGATTTTATCAAACCGTTTGTATTCAGAGGTTTTCACATGGTATTTTTAGCCCCCTCTGATGGCACTGTGCCGTGTACACACCCTGAGTAACTTGTTACCTAGTTTAAATAAGTTTCATCAATTATTTCTATTTTTGTCATGCAGAGCTAAGGTGTGAGCTCAACCTGTCATCTTTGAATGACCACTATTATGCAAAATCAGTTATTTTCCAGAGCCTGAGTGTTACAACATGGAAAATCAATTTCTTCTGCTCTCAGCATATGTTTCCAGCAGCTTACACAGCAGAGATGTGTGTATCATGACTTAAATTAGCTGTCATAACTTAAAAATCCTTTTACTTTGCATTTTTCAGCAGCTAGTATCGAGAGAAAGTGTCATTTCTCTTTACAAATTTCTATTATCTATTACATATTTTTACAGGTTAACACATCCAACCTTGTACCCACTATGGACTCCAATATGAGTGACGATGGTACACTTCCTAACCAGCCAATTTAACAAAATTTATATCTTGACAGATTGGAGTGTTTTCAACACTAACGATTTTAGATAAGATCAGTGAGGATCCCGAAAATTCATCAGATTCTTTGATCTAGCCACATACATTGATAATTTAGCTCAGAAAATTGTGATTATTTGCCAGATTCTGACCGATAGCAAGCTAACACCCCTATTTTCCTCACTTTTGAGGCTTTTTTCAGAATATCCTTGGGCGAGTATGGTGATTTTTTGACAGATTCGACCAGTTACCCAGGTAACTTCATGAATGCACTTGTTGATCCCATATATTTACAATGCAACTGGTGATTAGGGCAATTTTTTGACCTAGTCAGTTAATTTTACAGATACATTCATGTTTCTCTAATAGGATCACATTGTCACAGGACTACAGCAAAAGCAGAAAAGCTAGGAAGGTGATTGAATGTATTACACATCAGTAGCACTGTAGTATTGTTACAGTCTAATTCCAGGTTTTAAAACTTAAGCAAAGTACCTAATTCTTTTACAAATCTGCTTGTACACCACTCAGGCTCAGTTTAATTCACAAATAAGTCAACTCAAGTATATTCTATTCAAGTATTTATTGAATGTATAATTTGTGATGTATAGTATTGTATTATTCTGTCAATTATGCAACCAAAATGTTTCTGCACAACAACCCTATACCCCTAGTGTAAAACACAAAGGTTGATATCCAGAACGTGCAGTTATTCACTTGTATTTGCTAAAGCATGTTTCTTTCTAAGTAAATTTTAGCTAGTACTGTTTGTTGAATGTCATGATGACCCAAACAGATGAAGTATGACAATGCCAACCATTTGGTGACATAACACCACCATTCCAGTCATTTGGCAATGTAACGCCACAGTTCCAGACATTACTGATGTAATGCCACAACAGGAGCAGTATATCTCGCTCTGGTAGTGTAATACCAGCTTAAATATGTCCTGGTGATGTAACACCAGTGTAAATATACATGTCACAGGCATGCAAAATGTTAGGCCCTCTGCTTCGTGGAAGGCAAGCTTGGCAGTTGCTCTAGGCATATCAATTGCCACACATCGATCGATATGGTTGGTGTGTGTCAATCGATGTGCCTGAGAGGCTTGTGCACATGCGTCATTGTGATGATGTCATCCGAAGGTTCAAATGGAATGCGATGTCACATTTTGAATACAGGATGATGATGTCACACACGTGACATCATGTCGACTGCCCACAATCTGCTATTTAAGACCATGCACAAGGCTGTAT
>JBCAUI010476615.1:0-27030 GCA_038406195.1 Haplosyllis anthogorgicola
AATAAAGTACACAAAATAGTTCTGAGTGAGAAGGCTTTTACCCTGATCAAGCTTTTTCATTGGTCAATTGACCAGTACCCCTTGCACAAGTCAAGGTGACAGGTGATTGATTGATGATTTTAACAAGTATGCAACAGGTATGCAGTTTAAGTAAACAAGTAAACAATTAGCTAATTATCTTATCATTCTCTTGGGCAAAAGGGAGGTTTTAGCTGCCCGTTGCCCTTGAAATCTTTTACATACTTTTGACGAAACGGCAAATTACGTACAACAATACCTGCAAAGGATAACACTATCCTATGTAGGTATCCTTAGCTCAAAAACATTATCCTATGTGGGTATCCTAAGCTCAAAAATAGCTGGCAAAGTGCTTTGGATACCTGCATAGGATAGATTTCTATTCTATGTACACATCTTATGTAACAGGGTGGTTTTGAGCTTAGGATACCTTGCTATCCCAAGGTACATCCGAAGTACAAGGAGATTTTCTTGAATTTTGCTGAATGTAAATTTTTTTCTTCTTGTCTGAAAGGAAACCATATTCTTATCTCAAAGTGCAAAACTGTAATACAATACGTTTGCAATAAATGTTGTGCCCCAAGTCACTCATAAAACACTACTCGGGATCATAAATTACTTTACAATCAAGTTTTAATTTTACACGCCTCAGGGGCGATGTTAGGCAAATAATCTGTTACACTTTGGGCTTACGAAAATGAATTCACTACATCAACGGATTGAATAATAGACACAAAGGGACAATTGCTTTTGAATCTAACAGAACATGTTTAATCAATCGGATTTGAAAACTATAACTTGTTTCACAGGATTTACACAATTACAATACCAAATGAGATACAACCCGTTTTCAGCTTCTTTTGTGTTTAAATTCAAAGTAACCGAGTGGGTTCTTTCTTTGTCTTTCGAATGACAGAGTACGTGGTCGTCCGCCTAAAAAACTTGTAAAAATACAGACAAAACGAAACAGACAATAACCATCAAAATAGAAACCAAGACAAAACGAAAATGTCTTGTTGCTGTTGCCGTGGTTATGACGTCATTCGGCAGACACATGACGTTACGTTCGACGTAACGACGTTTCTAGTTTTGAAAATGTGATGATGTGTACGTTTCAATTTTAGCTGCAATAAATTGGAAATGACACATGGGATCTGATAGCTTTGTTCGTACGAATTTCAATGCAGATTCTCTGAAACGCAAAACCAGAGGGAAAGAAACTGTTTCATTTTTCACAATATCTAAACTGACAGTGCAATTTATGAATTAATAAAAATGAATACTTTTTACAAACATTGATCCATTTTTCTATTTTTGAAACTCAAGTATCTTTCAATCGTCCTGTGTACCTAAAGCCGACTACCAGAACAAAAAAGAGCTAAATTTAATTAATGTTAATTCTTTTTTATGCTTTCTTTATCTTTCCTGTATATTATTTTAACTTTCATCTTTCACCAACCTTTCTGCACTAATGTTGGCTTCAATTTTGCTCTTTTAAACCTAACTTTCACTCAAGACTTTGATTTTATTTTATACTGTTAGAATAGAATTACACAATGTGTCTTCCATCTGGACAAAAGACTCTATTGTAAACGAAATAAAGAGACATGATAGAAATTTCCTCCATTCGATAATTCTTACAGTCACAAATTTATTAGTAAAAAATAAATTCTCATTTTTTTTTGTTGGACCAGGGTCCATTTGTAGGGCAACTTATTACCCCTGTTTTGGACTTCATGTGACCTTCCCTACGGGTTTTAAACCCAGGGTTGATCTCTCACCTTCACTCTTACTTGCTTGGATGTGGTAATCCCAAAGGTCACTTCTGGTGCGACACCTGCCTTTTCCACCAATAGAAGTGTACACTGTATAAGCGTGTGTACAGCATGGATAGCCGGGCTATCACGTCCTCAATCGAACTAAAAAAACATACACTTACCCTGCTGATAATTTCTCTGAGGCAGATATGTCGGTTTGACCTTAACGGTTAAGCAGAGGATTTGCTCTACTTATCTGTCTAAATCAACAGATTAATTAATAGGGTGAGAATAAGGTTTCCTCAGGTTAGTGACACTTAGTTACGTTGAGTAACCTTTGAGAGATCATGCTTCGATGTGTAGAAGTAGCGTGATAGGTCAAATAAATGTTACCTTTTGACCTGAGAACTATCAGAACCCTGGATGGCAATTGATACCACACAATTGAGAAAATAATGAAGAAATAATATCATGAAAATGACTATATTTCACAGTATTTTTTTCAATTATTGAGAGGGGCAAACACGAAAACCTTACCAATAGGATTATCGTATTGCTCAATGCTCCCCTCTCTCTCACGGCTCTACACACATGAGAATCCAGCATCAGGCTTCAGCTTTCAGATAGGACTCCCTTACAACATGTGCTAAACATAAGACTGGAAAGGGATTCGATTTGATAATAGCATAGGGGCTTTGCATTATTACTTCCTAGACATGACCTTACACGCTTACTTGAGACAAATTTAGTCTATTTCTAATGTAAATGTGAAACAGTGCAAGACGTGGGGTTTCATAACCTAAATCTTGTACATTTTCGAAATAACACTGGTGCATATTACAGACAGGAATATGTGTTTGATTTCATAGGTGACAGTATTACAAATTATCGTCTTTGTCCAAAACTAGTTTTCTTCAAAATGTGAGGAACTGGGTTAGCCCTGGATGTAAATTGAAAATAACAGAGGCAAATTAGAGGAATATTATCGTTGTACATTTGCTTTATTGCTCGAAATCCGTCTGAATTGGCTTTATAATAGCTCATATAATGGTCTGTTTAAGACGTTATGTATCTATAATCGTTCCAGCCATTACCTTACGTTATGTGAAGACCGCCACAGGGATACTTTCGTTTTCAATCCCTAGCCCACAATCTATCACGACAAATGAGAGAGCAACAGCAATGCACCTTGTGCTTGCCATAGCAAGAAATTGTCATTAGAATCTACCCGAGATGTCGGATGGACTTCAGTACACAAAACTTGTATCAAAGTTTAACGCGGTACCTCATGGGAATTCCCTAGAAAGCAATTCAAGATAAGATTTTTGTGTAATGTTTAAGCCCTGTGAACTACCCAGATGTAAAAAGACTAGAACGACAGTCTTATTAACTCTGATTCAGAATACAAGTAGTCTCAAGTGAGGTGCAATTAGAACTGAATAAAGATGGCTACCAAAGATACTAATGATGCTAATAATCAATAGGATAGTTTGTAGACTGTCACATGACTGCAGCTACAGGTGTGAGGTGGGAAGCCTGCAGCACCCTGGGTGTTAACTCTAACTGCAGTCTGTAGACTGCAGCGCTCCCGGTGGTAACTATAACCGAAGTCTAGTCCTTTAACACCAGAGACGACTGGACAAGTAGGAATGTTTTTCACCTCATGAAATCGATTTCATTTTGCAACAATAGAATTCCCTGTTGTGTCTTTCTCTTAAAGAAAATCGCTCAATGCTCCCAAAATGGAGAACCTTAGACAAGACATTCCAACCCTGCGACCCTCTGCAGTAAAAGTTATCTATCAATTTCATGTGCTGCTTGGCACGTCTATTTACATGAACTTTCTGATTTTAAATTTATCACTGACAAAGGAACAAAGGGACAATACTGGAAAAGGATAAATATTTTGTAACCCGCAGAAGATTAAGCCACTTATGTGTTGGCAAAAAAGTCACCATTTTTGGATAAAAACTACCAGGAATTAATTAATCTGGTAAGAGAGTTTTGATGCACTATTTTATCGGAAAGTACCGGTATAATAATTTATTCTATTAGATATTTTGATAAAAAAAAATCTTGAAACCTTTATTATTTGCAAATATAATCAAGTATTATATCAAACATTTTGACAAAAAATCGTAAAACATTTATTGTCATTTCATGATATCGGGTCTGACACAAAACTGACACGCACGACATCTTACTATCAACTTCAATTACCCAAAACCCTATCCCTGTCAAAGTTACAAACGAATTTCTGTGATGCTTGGACAAATCGCATGTTAACTTTCAGAAGATTTAAACTGATCGTTTAATGCAAAGAAATGTCCATATCTGTAGATTCCGTCTTATCTTATCTTCAAACTCATTGAATCTTTAAACTCATCGTTTCGACGGTAATGAGACAAATTGAGCATTAAAGGGCAGTAATCAATATATCTAGAATAGCTGATCTATTTGAAATCCTAAAACAGTGCTAGAAACGTTTGTTACAACCGGTAACAGAAATTTCATTCTGCTTGCTTTGTTTTAAAACTTTATTACACGTTACCTTCAAATATTAAACTGTACAATTGCAGCATAAAATGTTTTTACCTAAATCTATGCTAGTAAAACAAGCACTAATTTATGTATTTCTGGGATAAAATCCAGAAATTTTGGCAAGGAAATTTTACTGCGACATTTCTGTGTTTCCATTTAAAGAATTTTCCAAGTAGATCAACATGTAGTAGCAGATTACCACTTGCCATTCATTTGCCTATTTTCCTAGAAGTTCGACAGATATGCTGAAATGTCACCAGGTTACTTAAACTGTTTACAAAAAACACGACCTGCGACAAGTAATGTGTTACGTATGTTCTTACACATTTCCCTCATTCCCCGAAAGGAATCTATACCTTTCAGCAAATAGGAATCTATAGATTGTTGGAGAAATAGAGTTTCAGTGCAAAATCAACAGTTCAGTAAAATGTTTGTAATTCAACATTTAATGTTTCCTTCACCTTTCAGCAAATTAAAAAAAAACTCCATGAAATTGACAAGCATTATTCCTTTATAAACAAAGTGTGTGCAACCGTCAGTTTTCACTGTTAACTAGTTCTTTGCAACTTCTATAGTTAACCAACTAGTTGCAAGTTATTTTTATAATATTAGATGTTAAAGCAAAAAACTACATTATATTTATTACCATGAGACGCCAAGCACTGTGTTAACATCATGTATACATTAATAATCATAGTATCTATTACACCCGAATTTAATCGAATGTCTACATAGGCTGACCTTCCGATAACTTTCTTATCATAATTGCATCTTTATTTACATAGCACTTAAAAGGCAGTGGAGGATTGAAGCAAATTGTACTTCAAAAGCATGAAACTTCAAACAGTTGATAAGTTTCGGTAAACTGGATTCAATTAGTTATTAATATTTATAACTAGTTAGAAAAATAACTAGTTAACTAGTTAATCTAATTGCAGCTAGAATCGCTATACTTTAAAACAATTCTTCAATACGCTCCTGATTATTTTGCATCATTCTTTTCTGCTGGTATTTCAATAGCGATGTTTATTTGAGGTCACACGAAATTTTAAAGTAAAGCAATGGAACCATAAATTTATCTTCAATTAGAAGATGAAATAATTAGCTAAGTGCAAGCTGCTTTACGACATTTGGTCAACTGTGACTTCCCTTGGCTGTAAAAATCCAGAGTAAATAGGAAGCTATTATATGTATGTATGCTATTCAATGTATCTGAAGTCGTGGTTAAAAATGTTACACAAGTTGGAATCAAACATTACACAGAAGTCCTATCATTTTGAAAACGAAGAGAACAAAGGAGAGAACGAACGAATTTCACGCCGTGCTTCTAATGCGCTATTGTTAAACTTATACGAATTCCGTGTGCTGAGACAGCAATCGCTATAATATTTGAGAAAGGGTCATTTATAGTGTGCCCAATTTAAATAACTTTCAGATTGTTTGGTCAAGTATGCTAACACATTTTTCACCTAAAAAGTATTAGCTTTGTCACGTTACGGAAAGATATTATCTTGCCTGTTTGTTTGTTGGTGGAGAAAATTTTAGTTGTTCGTTGATTCGGGATGACAGGGTGAAATCAGTGTAGTTTCCAGGTGGTGACAAGTAACTTACCAAAACGATAAACATTTCGACAGAAGAAATGACCAAGCAATATGACAAAGTAATATGAATGTAAGACAAGATATACATAGTGAATTCCAAAACAATAGAAACTAGATCAAAATAATTTAACCCCCATTCGGGAAAATCTATTCCACAAAATAAATAAATAAATAAATAAAACAAGAAAATATCTTGTCGAAACGTGACAATGCTATTGTGAAAAGTTCCAAGATAAATGATGCACGATTTTCATCCAGTAAAAACAACTTGTTCAAGGCCAAATAAAATCTGAAGGCTGTGAAGTGCATCTAGGTCTCTATCGATATCCACCCTTGGAGCAGTCATTCATGCCCAGAGATAAGGCAAATTGGTTCACCCATTTACGCAAGTGTAAACTCTCGAGATAATTGCCACTCCAAATTAATAGCAGTACTTAGCAAAAGCGGGGTTTCGGTGTTCTGACGCATTCGTCTATGAATGTACTTCGGATATGTGCTAAAATATCAGTTTCCATCATTTAATAATTTAGATTTTTATGTTCTGTCTGCCAACCCATCCATCCATTTGCCAGACATACACACACGTTATTTATGTTAGCTTGGTTTCACCTGTATTTAAACAATTAAACACTCCTTGATTAAAGACTCCAGTACACGGAATTCGTATCAGAAGTTTAACAATAGCGCATCAAAAGCACAGCGTGAAATTCTTTCGTTCTCTCCTTTGTTCTCTTCATTTCCTACGTACTACAGATGTTACATACAAATTTTACCTTCCATCTGCGTACAGAGACAACAATACATTGTACATACATTGGATATGAAATTTTTTCGTTAAAGTATTTTACTTTCAAAGGAAGAAAGCGTCTTCATATTTTTGGTAGTTAAAATAGGAGTCTTACGGGGTTTTTTTAATGAAAAGAAGACTATTTCATGAAAACCTAAATATTTGTCTCGCTCGAACTGGTCCAGTTAACTATCCAAGGTATCGATAGATGATATCAGGCTATTATCTGATATCAGTAAATTTGGGATTATAGCCTACTTGGAAATTATATTCTTAAGACCTTCACTTCCTTTACTGAACTGTATTCCAAAATGTCGAACAAAGTAATAATATATTGGTCCCTTGAAGCACAAAATATTTAAATGATGTTATAAGCATGCCAAGTCGTGGTCAATTGACAAGAAACTAGTCCGATTCGTCTGATATCTGTTGGGATGCGGACTTTTTTTTCTGATACTCAAGGGCAGACATTTTGAATATACTAACCCAAATGCTATTCTTCACGAATTCGTACAATCTCTTTTGAAAAGAACAATGTTGCAGTTGTGATTCTTTTTATGTATTGTGGGATTACTCAAAGTAGTTATAGGGGATTCAAATCAGAAATATATCATCAATTTGGGAAAGTTTAAGACAAAAAAGTTTCATGTGAATTCAACTGTACTAAAATTAATGAGTCCTCTATCTTTGTTAAGATAGTTAATTGATTAAAATTAAACGGGTATATCAGACATCACGTATCAGCAATAGTTTGTGTCTCTAGCTCAACCTATGTCAGTGCCACTAAACTGTCCAGATATCCCTTCCTACTCATTCGGGCACTTTACAGTTGTCCCCTGCCTGGGAAGGTTAACCGGAAGGAAAAGCGCTGAACGAGGTCATATAAATACTTCTTTACATTTATGATTCAGAAATCTGTGTGTTTGTGTTTCGAAACAGGCCTAACCTAGCCTAACGTACAACAGTATGCAAAATCTGTTCAGACACTCCTTCCGCGTGCAAGATCATTTTGCCAAATTTTACGTCTGCTTCGCCCAGGTCAAATGGAAAGTCAATCGAAGAACACGGTTGTAAACGAGACTTTCAAGTCCCATGAAAACTAAGCATGCGTTAATGGTAAATTGAAATACAATACTAAATGTCAGTGGACTTTGTGTTTCTTCGACATTATCAGGATTCATGTCTCCGGTATTCCCAAGCACGTTCATCCACTTGTGAATCTTTATTAGATTTCAATGGCCATTGTCCAGGGAACTAGTCCAGAAACGGAAAAGATTTATTTAACGACACAACTTTCCGGCGCAGTATCCATCGAACTGATCAGCAAAACCTCTTGTCAGTAAATATTTTTCAATATTTTTAATAAATGTAATACTTCACATACGTGGTGTGCAGCAATACTACCACATCTCAGAAAATCAGTGATATGGGCTCACAATGGAAATTAACATAGGCCACAATCCTCATTATGGGAAATTAGAACAATACACATGTAGGTTATGTTAGTCATAACAAGAAATTTCCAATAAATTGAGTCAGAGTTGCCGTGAAAAGACCACTCACTTTACGTTTTCAAAAGGAGTGTCCTGTACCGCATATCCATCTGTGGCAGTGAGACATGTTTGGGCCATGGCTTTGTTCACTCAATTGGGAAATATGTGCTGGATATCCTGAAAATTTTTGTACAGTAGGTTGAATAGGGTAGTACAAACCGATCAGGATAAAAGAGACATTCTCTTAAACCAATGAAGATAAACACTTATGTTTCGTTAGGTGATCTTCATTCTTAGTTCAATAACAGGGGGCATAATCAAGCGCTCGAGGTGCGTTACTGAAAAAAACAACTCTTTCGACCTGCATCAGCCAATAATTCAAGCACACCTCAACTGGGTTCCCTTCCCACCTAATTTGAAGATTAAAAACTTTTGTCATTCTCTAGCTAATTTTACAAAGCACATGTGGGCAACATTTAAAAAGATAGAATCAGCAGTTTACTCACACTAAGCTGTCTCCTTCAAAATGCATTACTTACTGTGAAATGCATCACAAAGCATTCTCCTTATTCTGACATATATACACAGTAAAATGGACTAATTAATTGTTAACAAGATAAACTGAGGTTTAGGCTAGAGAATAGTAATACTAAGGAGTACCAATTATATCATGAACTAGGGATAATTTGCTGAAATTACATCCAAAAATTCAACTTGCCTTCAACAGGCATCGCCATTTTGTTCAGCGGCACCTCGTTTTTGATCGAGGTTGCCGACTATGGGTTGCGCTTGATTATGCCCCCTGAACATGTTTCAACCTCAAATTAGTTTTTTTGGGGTTTTTTTGAAATCCCGATTTCAAAGTGCGGCGGGAAATGTAATCTAAACAATTAAATAAAAAAAGCCTAATGACATATCATATTTAAGCTGGCATATGGAAAGTCTGCCAGGTATAGTTTTACATCCACAAATGCATCAAGATTTGAACACTGAAGAGAAGACATTTCATGTACGAATATATATAAACATTTATTGGAGACAGGTGTTCGCAGTATAGCACAGTTAATACATTGTCCATACGATAAAAATTCACAAAGTGAAAGGACAATTCATTCACATGACCTTCTATTCCAATTATTGTGATTTTATTTTCGGATATTAACAACGAAAAGGTTAAATCTGTTGATCGATTAACGGAAATGTTGGGCTTTATAACAGTGATTTACAGATGTACAATTCATGTGTGGTCTTATAAATACAGTGGATTATGTGTCTCTATTCTACGTAAATTCTGTTTTTTACTAATTTGACACAAATATCAGCATTTGCAAACAGCGTCTCTTACAATAAAGCTTCTTTAACAGCAACGTTTTGGGCATCATAACACAATTCACAAGTTTTTTTCTCGGGAAGCAACGTTCAGAATAATAAGCACCTCGGCAGCTGCTTACGATAAGTAACAGTTCAAAACAAACAGACTTGTGTGCAAGTAAAACTACCTTATATTTGGTGCACATGCTCTAATGAAAACTACATTTTAGTTCAATTCTTATTCCAATGAGGAGCTCATAACTAAGGGAAGGCCAGACATATATAGTTGTGGCCACTTTCCAAAAAACGCTTCAATGATATTTATGCAAAACAAGGTACACTCCTGAAAGTTAATGCCGTGCAAATACACCCTAAATACAACATGTACGGTTAAAAGATTTCAAAGACCAAACTTTTTCTACATAATTTCCTTAAAACTTTACCATTTAGCTGAAACGTTAAACAACAACAAGACGAAAATATGGCCATTAATTTTTCCTGCCATTGCCGTAAAAGCATAAGCACGGTAACATGTGTTTATGTTCCATTCAAAAACATAGGGTACAGTTCCCTTCTATTTGCAATATCACATCATTGCATCGGTGGCATATAGAGATTTGTCAAACAAAGAATCACACGTATTTCATGGCACCAACAAACATTAAATGATCAGTAGAAGGCTGTTGTGAGTGTAGACATGTGAGGAATACACTCACGCAAGCTATGCATATTTAAAATGGCATCACAAACCTGACTGTAAACAGTCAACAATAGACCCGCTGATGGCGATGAATATCACAAGCATTTGTTTATCAGAAGTTTATCTAACTCCCTTTACCTTTCACAACCATTTATGTAAAAAATACCAATTTCTTAAAAATTTCAGACGGCAAATTTTCCCGGGAGATCTGTCCTTAAAATGTAGGTCAGATTGACCTAATTATCGTTCACAACTAGATATAGTCCTATTTAAAGGCAAGTTGTATACATATAAATAAGGCACTGGGCAATAGGCCAAAATTACAGGGATATGTTTATTCTAAATACATGTTTTATATTGCTAAGATACCTTTGGTACAAAACTTGTTTTAATTTACTCTTTGCATGGAGTTAGGTTTAACTCGACTTACACCATGATTCGTAACCAAACTACACTTATAAATATTGACTCAGTCGTGATCTGACCCTGTACAAAATAGTGCAGCGATAAAGTTAAAGATCCTAAACCCTTCAATGTCTATTACTTAGATTTTTTCTCAGATATACTGTCACCATTTGCTACTACATGTCCATTGGCTTCGACATTATTTTGTGAAACTCCATTACTTGATTGTCCATTGGCAATGGTGCCGTTTTTGTGTGATGCAGCTCGGTGTTTCACATCTCTAGGCTTCTTAGTGAGATAGGACTTGATGTAGAAGTTCATGAAGAGGGTGAAGAGTATCACCATGTAGCCTGACAACATGTACTTGCCCCACTCTGGGAAGTCGCACTTCAGGTACAGGTTCAGAGTGGAATGTGTTCCCGTCACTATAAACTGAATCTGAAATGTGCACAAGATAACAGAAATATACTATAACTTCTCCAGAAATAAATTACATGTAGGCACACCCTTACTGACCCTTCTCTCGAACCAGTAAGCAATCATTTTGCACGGGCCACTGCCTCTTTTTTGGACTTGAAATTCCGTATTCCCAAAATTTGCTCGACGAACACACTATTTGAGGTTCAAAAACAGCAACTTGATGGTGCTTAAAATTTTGAATATTTACTATTGAACAATAATGAGCTGAAACTAACTTACCAGCTGAAACATGGTGATGTACCTTTTCCACCACAATTTGTTACGTAAAGACGGAATCGCAGAAAGACCGTAGTAAGAGTACATCGTCACATGAACCAAACAGTTCATTAACGCACCAAAGTAACCTATAAATATTAATACATGTAGTCTGTAGTTTAATGCTTGATCGGCTTGTGAAGGTAAATGCAATATTCTAGCAAGATGGCCACAATACCGTATTTATTCGAATAGAAGCACCCAGTGTTAAGACCGTATTTTGAAGGGGTACTTCTTCAAATAATCAAAGGACCATTTCTGCATGTGCAGAGAACTTTCATTATGATCCAATGAGTCAAGGGCATTAAATATTCTTAGGACATTTTCATCACGCGAAAGTTTTCCCACAAGACAGATATTGCAGCTTGAGGCAAAATCTAGTAAAATGTGACAATACGTGACAAAATATGTCACGAAAAAAGCAAAATATTTCATTCATTTCCTTCAAAAACATATGGGTTCTTCTATTCATGAGTGTCTTCAATTCGAATAAATACGGTACCGGTACACATTATTTCTAGTGTTCACAATCTCGAGCTTTTGTCATACGTGTCATACTGACAAACATAAGCTGGGAGTATTTTGTTTTCCCACATGTGAACTTGCATGTGTGTACAGTAGAACTTGTCTTGAGCGACACCTGTCTTGAACAACATCATGTCTTTTTACGATACTTTTGACTGCATACAACATTGTTAAAACAAGTTTAAAGGATCCTGTCTTGGGCGACACCCTGCCTTTACGGCACATTTTGGAGGAAAAAGTTCAGTGTCGTTCAAGACAAGTTGTACTGTATGTTCATGTGCAGCAATTTCGTTGCTCAAAACAGGCGACACTAATTTAAAATTCACTCTTTCTTAAAATATTATTAAAAAAGTAGTTTTGGTGGCAACCGATGCCATCTTTTCTCTGGGACCTGTACACAACAAAAAATGTTTTGGCAGAAACCGATGAAGATCATTCCCTGGGGCAATTGCACAACCACATATGGTACTTACTTGAGCCAGCTGGTATAAACATCATGACCCACCACCAGATGTTGAGCATGGACACGTGGTGGAACACGTGGAGGAATGTGATCTGATTGTTCTTCTTCCTGACGACCATCAGCACCGTGTCCATCAACTCAACCGATTTTGAGAAGAAGTACCAATACAAGACACACTTCATCTGTAAATTGAGAATACCTTGCTGTGTATAACCGCGTACAAGGCACCGTTTTTGTCCGAAATATGCCACATGCGTTTCACATCAATTTCCATGGGTGCGGCTTATTTACAAAATGCCTTTGACAAGTCTTATTTATGATACTATTTGATAAATTGCTGTAAAATACTGAAGTAGTTGAACATTGAAAGGGCCGTAATTTTTGATAATAATTTTAAACTAATAACAATAATGTAAAATTGTAACGGGTACAACTGTCACAGCTTGGTAGTGTTAGGCTACCAGGGTACACCTAATTTTATTGAACCGAAGTCACATTTTTCTTCCAGACGAACCTATTATTAAGACTACCTGCTGCTTTCCCTGACCAAATCCTACTGTTCACAGAAAAATAGGCCCAGATGGACCTGAGGTGAAAAAACCCCCAAATATGGTTGCCAATTTGAGAATAACGGTCACAGCAGGATCATTTCTTCTAGGCTTTGAGATAGGGCATAGGTGACATATGTGCGTAAGATATGAAGTCTCTATGATTAATAGTGTGCTCAGGGTAGCTCTGCACAGACAACGACAACAATGACGACGACAACAACAACAAAGACGGACGACAATTATGCAATTATGCCAAACGAGCCAAAAATCATCTGTTCAATGGCAACCCTGTTTTGGTCTCACTTTGAAAATCTTTGGTTACAATGTAAGAATTACTTACCCTGTACTCTTTGGGATCCGTTCTACTTTTCTCATTGTAAGCCGCACACATTAAATCGTACTTGTTTTCTATTAACACTGCAATAATCTGTAAATACAACCAAAGGATATGTTTAGTAAAGGTACTTAAATTCTGTATGATGGTCTTTATGAGTACCAAATTTTCGCATTGGAGGAATAACACATCTTCTTTTTCAGATAATGTATCCCATGTACCAATTTCTTACTTTTAAGACGATAAAATGAAAAATGAGACAGCCCAGTCTGATCAGATTCCACCGACCCATCAGATCCCAATCACTCCACTAATCACGTGGGTTTCTAAAGCTCGGGAGGTGCATTTGACTCGCAAGGAACTCGTTTTTTATTTGATTGTAATGTACCACCTCTTTGGTGAACCACCTAAGAGCTCGTTTGAAACTGTATTACTCGCACTTCCGATTTACATTTGTTCCCCCACTAACCTCAATTGTCATGTACGCGGACAGAAAGACGCAACCGAGGTTGTAGACGACAATGAACCATGGTGGGACGTTCCACGGCTTCCGGTTGCGCATGTATCCCGGTCCGAACAGCACGACGGAGAGGTACACCACCGTGATGATCCACACGTACACGGGAGTGTCGTTCAACAGGAACCAGTTCCTCGTTACTGGATCTAAAAAAATAAAATAATACATAATACAGTGAAATAATAAACTGCACAATTATGAGTTTTTACAATTTCATTGTGCAAGCCATCAGTGACAGAATTTCCACATCTTATTCAACGCAGAATAAAAAAAACATAAACATATTAACATTCTTTAAATGTAAGATATGAAAATGCAATACTAGAATGACTATTATTTAGTGGAAGACATGTCTATCAAATAAAAATTTTGTCACAAATATGTTATGATATGTTACTTATCATTGAAATTTTACAATTACAGACAGGTGTTCACTGTACCTGCAAACGGCTTGGCCTCCTCATATTGCCTAATAAGGTCCGTAACATAAGCTGCCATTGTTTTGTGTATCGTAGTTCAGGCGTCACGATCGCTAGGTAATCAGTTCCCGTAACGCTATGGAGGTATTGGTCAGTAAGATTCGACCGTTCTTGGCTACCTGATCATTGGCTCTGAAATATACAAAATAAGCAATGTAATAAATGTCAGTGCATCAATCAAATATTCCCAATCTAACCAGATTCCATCACCCCATCGGGTGATTTTTTCCTGAAACATAAGGCCAGATGTTTTTATGTGTTAAATTACATTCCCTGAACGCCGTATTTTTGGATTCAAGATTAAAATTCATATTTTTCAGCAATGGAGTCACTTGAGTCTGTATCAGAATATCAGGAATTGTCAACGACTTGTAACTGGGTCACTTACTATTTTCCTTGTATTTATGGGTGTTAAATTCACGGGTAAAATGTGTACGGGTGTTCAATTATTGCCACAAAAATAAAATACGCGAATAGAGGCACCCGGTGTCAAGACCTACTTTTGATGGGGTTCCTCTTTAAAAAAAATCACAACAGCAAAGTATAATTGCATTGGCGGATCTAGGGGGCGCAGGAGGTCCCCCCCCCCCCCACACGGCCAACATTTTCTTCATTTTCATGCAGTTTTTCTCGATTTTTGGGTGAAAATTGGGTTGGCGCCCCCCCTACGGGCTAGGCGACCCTCGTACGGGAAATCCTGGATCTGCCAATGTAATTGTTAATAATCAAGTTGTATGATACTGAAAGGGTTACCATAAATAAATTTTAATCCAAAAAAACTGAAGAAATTTGAAAAATTCCTAAAATTTCCATCGTTAAAATATTTAACAAAAACACATTCTAAGGTGTAATTCATGGCTGTGCAGAAGAGTAATGATATCAGTTTGCTATCAATTATTCACCTTGTGAACAGAAATGTAGGACATGTGAGTTCAATAATCATTCAGGAACATATTTAATTGATAAAGCACGCTGTAATATTTAATATTGTTGCCTCACATTTATATCATTTATCTCGATAACCATTCGAGGCATCTGATCACTTTACTTTGACCAGCTCTATTCACAAATGGAACAGATTTAAAGTTACAATGCGACAAACATAGCATAAATGTTTTCGCAAACACACTGCAACCTTAGCTCTATCAATATAAAGATTCTGTACACACCAGTATAATTCTATGTAATTTGCATCTTTATTAATAATTTAATAATACTGCAATATTATTTCCAAAGGTGGATCTACATTTTTGTGTTAATGACAATGAATACCATAGAGTTTCAACGTCAACGAACCCGTCTTGAACCTACGCGAAGTTATTTCCGACGAAATACAGTATACAGTAAAGTCTGTGTGAAGAGAAAGGTAAAAACTGCGAGAAAATCATTTCGCTTGAGAGAATCTTTCTCTTGAGACAGACCAAATACAATGCATTTTGATACATAAGGCTGCAGAGAATTCCTTTCGTTAGAGACAAACTCTCTTCACAGGCTTTCCTTTCAAACAAACTTTACTGTAATTACACTATAAAACCAAAGTCACGATCTCGGTTCTTCTTTCTGCTAGGGCCAGACTTTTTCTATTTGTTGCTGGATTACGTATCATTGGAAGAAATTTTTCAGATCGGCGATAGGAAAAAAAATAAAAATAAAAATTGACTTTGCTATACATTTTTGTAATTTTGATTTAAATTCACAAAATTGATGAACAATTCTTCCAATGTTTGCCGAAGTAAGGGAAAGTTACAATTTTGTATTATTTTGGCTCTGATTCATTTTTTTTTTATTACCGCCCGCGTATGCGGGAAGGTAATGTTTTCAGTCGTGTGTCTGTGTGTGTGCGTGTGTGTGTGTGTCTGTCTGTCCATCCATCTGTCTGTCCGGACCATAACTTTTGAATGGCTTGACCTTGAAACTTTTTTTGGTATGCAGATACATCTTCATTATATCTAGGTCAAGTTTGAGTATCAAGGTCATTGGGT
The DNA here is from genome assembly GCA_038406195.1 of Haplosyllis anthogorgicola. Classification (NCBI taxonomy): domain Eukaryota; kingdom Metazoa; phylum Annelida; class Polychaeta; order Phyllodocida; family Syllidae; genus Haplosyllis; species Haplosyllis anthogorgicola. The sequence continues at coordinate 16,200 of JBCAUI010476615.1, forward strand.
AAAGTTCAAGGTCACAGCAATAAAAAGTGTCAAAATTTTTAGTGTTACCTACTAATATCACATGTTATGATGTTTAAGACAAGTGAATGGGGCCAAGGCCAAAATATAGGTCAAGGTCATTTGAAGGTAAAATTTCTAGATTTTTGTAATTTTTTCATGTTTTAATAGCTATATGCATTTTATTTACTATATCCATTTCAATGACTATTTGCGAAGTGGGCAGTTCGGCCTTTGATTGGAAGACATTCTTGTTTATTTCTCGATTTTTGAGAGCGGCGGGAAACGTGATCCAACTAATTAAAAAAGTCTGGGCTAGTACGGATTAAAACTTCTTTGTGGAATAATATTGCACATAATTTGTGTACTTTCTGAAATTAAATCTGATTCCATTTTGATATTATTCATGATTCCCTACCTTTTTCCATCATCCACTAAAATTGTAGTTATTTATCTAACTTAACAATTAATTGTCTTGATACATCAACCTCCTGGTTACAAAACTATCAGAATGAATTTTACATGCCGGTGTGAATATCCTTTTCTGTAATTTTAAGTTTGTCACGTCCAACTTTGAGAAGACCCGACAATTTCCGATGGGACTCGGGAAATAGCCCCCCCCCCCCCACCCCGTGCTTCCTTCGCAGCGTGTAGGGGGGGAGTTTACTATTAAGCATACTGCCGGGGATAAAGCAGACACTGCTTGCTGTTACTCGCAAGCTCCACCTACTTCACCCCAGCCTACATACTTGTACCCTGCATTTAGCACACAAGGGACATTAGGAGGCTAGCTACCAAGTACACCGCAGCTGTCAAGCAATATACGTAAGCGGACCAGAGAGCCAGTAAACGCTCACACCGCCTTACATACTTGTCACAATACACAGCAATGAGGTAAGAAACTAACGGTACAGGATCAAAGTTGCTCACTGTCGTCACTTTGCGCGGGTCTTTGTCCTGCAGAATTGTACATTGCCATTACATCAATCAGTATGCAATGAAAAAAATAGGTTCAGATGGACCTGAGCTCATTTGGCATTATCAAAATACTTAGACAATTTAGGTTACAATAACACAAGGATACAAAGTGTCTAGGATCAAATCTCCAATGTGATTAATGAAAAAACTGCAAATATGGCTGCCAAACTAGAAATATAAGTGGCATCAATATAATGTTTACAGGAAATAAAGAAGGTATGTAGATACATATGACTGCAAAATATTAAGTCTGTACCTTTAACCGTGTGTCAAGGAATAAGGTTCAAAGTACAAATATGGCTGCCAATTTGAGAATAATCATCACAGCAACATAATTTTTGCTAGGCTTTGGGATGGAACATAGGTGCACATGTGTGTGAGATATGAAGTCTCTATGATCGGTAGTGTGCTCAGGGTGACTGTGCACAGACGACAATGACGACAATGCAGGACGACGACGACGGACACTTTATGATTCTTTTGGCTCTTTGGCATTTTTGGCAAAAAGCCTTATTTCTTCCTTTCTTATGAAATTCGATATGATTTAGACGGTTAAAGCCGTGGTACCTTTCTGACTCCGACGATGATGAGGATGGCGGAAATGAACCACGCGACGAGCAGGATGATGCCGAGCCAGTACACGATCTTTCCGATGGTGCTGTCATCTCCCTTGTCCGTCTGGGACGAAACTACAACAACAACATCAATTACAGTAAAATCTGCATTGGGCGTACTGCGAACTACTGTCATCCACGTACTAATTTACAAAATTATTTTTACTCAGTACTTTGTACTCCATTGGGCTAACCTACTGTCATCCACGTACTTTTTCATTAAAGAAATGGGGGGTTCGCTCAATGTAGATTTTACTGTACACCGTATTCGTCTCATTTATCGCACATGCCCAATTTATGGCGGACCCCTCTTTTTCTAAACCGCGTTACACTAAAGACTTCAAGTTAGGAAGTTTAAGGTCTCAAAGACATTGAACTGCCCTTCCCTACAAAATAAATATTTTCAATTTATTAATGCGTTACTCAACATTTTTTTTTGTGACCAATCAGCATTATTTCAAGCTTACCTCCTAAATTCTTGTCAATTTCCGAGCCCGTTTTTCCGAGGTTGACCAACGCGAGGACAGCTCCGATAATCTGAATGACCATCAACACCTGCACAAATAGAAACAAGTCTTATTATTATTGTTATTGTTATTGTTATTATTATTATTATTGTCCCTTTTCTCTTTTCTGGAACTAATGGGAGGCCACTGGTACCCCTGTTCTGGACTTGGCATGAGTGTTCAGGAATTTTATACTTCATATTTGACATTTGAATGAAATGTCTTCACAAAAATGAAGAATGATGCGTGAAAAACCTCAGATTGGCTCTTTTCAACTCATGGTAACCATTTAACTAATGGTTACCGAAAGAGAGGCAATCGTATCTCTGTCCTTAAAGCCACATATCTATTATCTCAATATAAATCACTATCTATTATATCTATCATGTATCTATTACATCAATATCTCACATCACTATATCTACGGTAGTGATCAATCACTGTCCTACGGCAAGGTCACTCAGTCCGTCGGCAAGGTCACTCAGTCCAATCCACAGTGTTTCCGCTACTTTTCAAATCTGCGGGTCATTTTGTCCCGGATGTCTTATTTTTGCGGGACATTTCCTCAGTAATGGGGGACATATAAATCAGTTTTTTACCGATGTCAAAGTTGATTGAATTTTCAGTGCACCCATTGGTTGCATAACCTCTAAATTTGAGGGACATTTCGTGTTTTCTATGCGTGTTTGGCGCATGGACGCATGGTGGCGGGAACACTGAATCCAGATACATGTACCGTATTATTTCGTGTCGAAGCCCCCTTCCCCCCCCCCCCCCTGTTTTTGGAAGGATCCAACTTGGATATTTGTTGAGGCTGAAATCGTCTTCATTTCTATTTCGTTGCTTTGTATAAGGGAGCCTAAAAGAGAAATGAATAGGATTTCCGGAGTCGATTAATATGACTGAAATGTCAGAATGTTTATAATGTCTTGGACTCATTGGTTCACAAGGTAAGTCCTATGTGCAGAATAAACGATATATTTGTCTCTTTATATTTGTCTGTCGAATGATGAGTATGTGGTCGTCCGCCTAAAAAAACTGACAAAAATAGAAACCAAGACAAAATGAAAATGTCTTCTTGCTGTTGCCATGGTTACATTGTGACATCATTCACATGACATTACGTTCAAGGTAACGACTTTTTTAGTTTTGAAAGAGGTACCCCTCAAAATTTCATCTTAGCACCGGGTGCTTCTATTCAAATAAATGCGGTAATTAGCTTTTCACATATGGTTCGAGAAAACTTCAAATCATTCAACACCCCCCGTTTATTCTCCCAAGTAAAAACGGAAAAACATTATGTTATATATCATTGCCTTGCCATCAATATCACAAACAGTCGTGTCTGTCAGTAGTAAATCATAACTTTGCTTTAGGACCCAGTCTTATACAAAACAAGGCATTCCATCACTCGTAATTCTTACAAATAAGATGCTGTGGACACATAGTTGTGTACTTTGTTTTAACACTTACGGGATTGTGTACAGGTATTATAAAGTATTGATAGTGTGACAATCTTGAGAGTGGAGCACCTTCAGTTGTGGTAGATCCAGGTTCACCACTGTTCAACTCAGGGCTTGCCCGCGATCCAAAACTAAGCCCCTGAATTTTCCATCAATTCGGAAACGCTTAAGAACAAATGAATTCCACGATGCTTTGATGCCCGTGCATAAAATGTTGCTGGAAATTTTACGCTTTAATAATTTGACAGTTGCACATTTCTTTAACACCTCACATCAAAGACTAGACTTAAGAAGTGTGGGATGATGATACCTTACATCCTACTATGACACATCACAACTCAAAACATTTTTCAATTGAGGAAACCCATTGTGTTTGACGGTTTAAATTCCAAAGGAAATTCATCAATGAAGAATGTTTGAATCGGGTGATCCAATCAACACCCATGTGAACGACGCTCTTTGATGCCAGATAAGTTTAAGCCATCTGGCTAAATTATGATCATTTTATGTTTACGCGAAAAGCACAGTGTGCTCTTTAAGGGCCTCCATACACAGCATACACATGTGTAAGGATATAATGCAGATGGAGACAATGTCTAATTGAATATGAAGACCATTTAGCCCTATGCACTTCGTTCCCTGCCAATGACAAGCAATACCTGAACATTTCAACTTATGCGCAAAATGAGAATGAAGTGGGTGGTAATTGATAACCTATTTTGTTAATCATTTTGTTACAGTGGGTGACGCCAGCAATAAATTTAAAACATAAATGACATTAAACGAGGTTAAAACATCAAATTCAAGGAGAGAAAAAATCCCGCTAAAATGGTTGTTGAAGTTATTCATTCAACTCATGTACTTGGTACATGAATACAATAACAAAAAATAGGTCCAGATGGACCTGAGCTCATTTGGCATAATCAAAAACCGAAGAAAACCTAAGTCACAATCTCACATGGGTACAAATAAAGTGTTTGAGATGAAATCTCCAATTTGTAATCTGTGAAAAACACAAATATGGCTACCAAACTGCAAATATATGTGGCATCAATATACTTTTTACAAGAAATAAAGAGGGTATATTGGTGCATAAGACTGTCAAATATTAAGTTTGTTCCATCAAATGCATGTCCAGGAGCAAGAATAAAAGAAAAATACAAATATGGCTGCCAATTTGAGAATAATGGTCACAGCAACATAATATTTGCTGGGCATTCATGGGGGACATAGGTGCATAAGACTGTCAAATATGAAGTCTCTGTGATCATTAGTGTGTTCAGGGTGAGTGTACACAGATGCCGACAACAACGACAACAACGACGCCGGACGACGGACAAATCATGATTCTATAGAGTCTTTGGCATATATGCCAAACGAGCCGAAAACCCACCTCAGGGTACATATACAATGGGCAATCTAAAGCATCTTTGCAACACCACTTTTCTTTGTACCTAAAAAGGGCTGCAATGTTTGTTCACAAAGAGTGACAATATACTGTGACGATGTTTTTCTTACAGCAGTGTGATGGAATTTCTCTATCGTCACAAATCTTAAAAGGAGACTTAAGATATTATGACAGTTATAGAGCGTTGCCCTTTTATATAATTATTATTCGAAATTGGAGCTGTTCAAAAATAACGGCAATTTCACGTGCGTTTTTTTTCTTTTACGCTTTTGCGTCATTTGAGGTCTTTCGTTATTTTGAAAAACTTTGCCATTTTCTCGTCACATTCGGAAAAAAGGCAACGTTTTCTCTATTGATTGGTTGTCACAATTACACACATTTTTACAAAGTTTTTGATTGGCAGGTTGCATGTTTCTGTGCTAGTGATTCGTTCATTCAACTCACACAGAAATTGTTTGAAGACCCTTCCCAAAAAAAATAGTTAAATAAAAAGCATTATAATTTATTACAATCCTTGTAGAGTTTCCGTCTCTTTCACAAAATCATTTACAAACAATGGAAAAATGTAAATTATTACAATCCTTTAACAATTGCATCTTGCTAGGATGAATGTTTTTTTATTTTTTTTAAAGACAAGTGTTAACCACATTTTTAGACTGTACATACACGGACGCCCACTCATCTTCAGATGTTACGTATATCTCTTATTTGAACTGTAACCGTAGACTCATGGTTAGAATAAAAATAGCAACTTTTGAAAGTGAACTTGCAAACAAACAACTCAAGAAGACATGGGGAATGATGTCATAGGGAAATATCAGCTTACCTGACAATAATACTAAACATAAATCAAATCGAGTAGCGTGGCACCCCACCAGTTTCCAAATTTAGAAACAATGTTCACATCAGCACAGAGAAATCGCGTAGAAATCGAAGAGAACAAAGGAGAGACCGAAAGAATTTCACGCTGTGATTTTGATGCGCTATTGTTAAACTTCCGATACGAATTCCGTGTACTGTACTTGACAACTTCGACAAAACGAGCCAAATTAATCATAGTTTTGAAAATCTAGAGCTGAAGTAATTGTAAAATTATAAATAAAAAACATTGGCAACTATGATCTTTCTTGGTGCAATCTTTTTATTCACACGGCAGATGTGATCAGAATTATCCCAGGGGCTTACATTGTAAGGCAACATCTTTAATTATTACAAAGTACAAATTTAAAAGATGCCAATTTGGCTGTGTTTAAAATTTCAAATTGCCGTGATGTCTGTGTTTTGCTGTGCTGTACACACTCCGAGTGTGTCTGTATGGATAAAACTGTAAGTGCAGAGCATGAAATGTCTGCTTGCGGAAAAATAAAATCAATTTCAATACCTGCTGGTAATGACTTTATAGCACTTGAATGACACTGAGCAAGTTGTTAGAAAATGTCAATCCGTCACAACTTTTTCTTGGGATTAGGCCTTTTTTATTTAATTGTTTCGATTACATTACCCGCCACACTTTGAAATTGGGATTTCAAAAAAAAAAATCATGTGGCAGATGAAACATGTTACACACCAGAAAATACGATCTGTCTTGGGGCTGTTGGAAGTCAATCAGTTGGAAGTCAATCGAGAAAAATATTAATTTTATTTATTTTTATGAACAATTTGCCTTTTTAGAGACCAGATTCAATTTTATTTTTATTTTTTTCCCCCGATCGCCGCACTTTGAAAATCCTGACCATGCAATGTAATCCAAATGATTAAAAAAAATAAGCCTTACCAATCGCAAGCAAGCAAGAGTGCAGGTGAGAGATCCACACTGGATTTAAACCCCATGGGGAAGGTCACACGAAGTCCAAAACAGAGTAATTAGTGGCCCCACAAATGGACCCTGGTTGAACAAAAAAATTAAAATAAAAAACTTCTTTTCTTTCGAAAAATATATAACACATGAATCCGCACACTCGTTTTCATCAAATATATTTTTAGAAACGAAACGACAAACAAAATATCGATTGAATAAAGGCAGTATGAAATTACTTTCGTTTTCAGTTCTGTGATTTATATAGACATACAGACGGCCGCCTTGGGCAATGGCTTCCGTCTTGTTTTGGTAGACTCTTGTCTGGTAAAAAGCGTAACGGTCAATGAACCAAAGATGCTTTTAAGGCCAGACTTTTTTTATTTGTTGGATTACGTATCAATGGGAGAAATTTTTGAGAGCGGCGATCGGGGAAAAAAATAAAAATAAAAATAGACTTTGCTGTACATTTTTGTAATTTTGATTAAAATTCACAAAATTGATGAACAATTTTTCCAAATGGTGATTGTCGAAGTGACGGAAAGTGACAATTTTGTATTATTTGGGCTCTGATTAATTTTTTTTTGATTTCTTGATTTCTGAGAGCGGCGGGAAACATAATCCAACAAATAGAAAAAGTCTGGCCTAATGGAAAAATATCCAAATCTGTGAATGATGTGATTATTGCGAGAGTCCCATTTGCATTGAAAGATGTACTTGTTCACTTCGGGTAAATTTGTTTGTGCAAATTTTGTTTGCTAGAGAAGTTATGCGTTATCATTTTGATGTAAATATTGTGTGTATTTTAGGAAGTAAGTCACTGAGTGAAACCTGAAAACAATATATTTTCACACTGTGCTCAAGTTCTTCAGAAAACCACAGGATGGGATTTATTTCCTTCAGTGTTCTTTTGATTTTATTTTCAACATCTCCTGAAATTCCTATCATTTTAAAAAACTATGAGAACAAAGGAGAAAACGAAAGAATTTCACGCTGTGTTTTAGACGTGATATGTTATAAAATTATAGGAATTTCACCCTCTGATGAAATAATTTCTTCTTATACGTCTAGGATAGTGCCCTTTCTGGGATCTACTTAGGGGCATCACAAAAACGCTTGCAGGCTATCTAATTGGTTGCTTGTCACAAATAGTGATCGTGATTGGTTCCTCTGAGACCTTAAAGAAGGAAAACCATTTCTTGTTGTACCTTACTGGAAATGCAAACCATAGTGTACAAGGATAGATGACCCATTTACATACCTCGCAAAACAAGACAATACATCACCCTGTGAGTGATAATTGGGAACCATAAGTTTTCCGTTAGTCAGACATAATATACGGAGTCTGAATAGCAAATAGCTGGTGATACAGAATAAACATCTACGCTCTTGTCTAATACAGACGTTGCTTTTTCTGTTCGCACCCAGCAAAACATTCAGATATTTGCTATTACACTAAAACTACTTTGAACGGACATCAAAGTATTAATAAACTTTCCAAACAGAAAAATTCAACATGTTCAAATTATAGTTAACTTTTGAAATTTCTTTCCATTTGGAAATTCCACGCTGTGCTATTTATGCGTGAATTCCATCGTTGCAATACTGATACCAGTTTCATGCTCTGGATCATGATGGCAGCATCATATTAATGCCACCCAGTACACAGAATTCGTATCACAATAGAGCATCAAAAACACATTGTGAAATTCTTTCGTTCTCTGCTTTGTTCTCTTCGTTTTCAAAATCATACGATTTCTGTGTACTGTTTTTGATTGATTTTGTCACGTTAATAAAGAGAAAAAAGCAAAGTGCTGAACATTGTACATTGCATTGAGCATTGCCTAAAATGTAGCAAGCCAAAACAATGAATGTCATTGAATACACAATAGTTGAATGCACAAAAGCTTCGCACGATTACTTGCTCCTTTAGCTGATGACATGAAATGGCATAAACCAACTTGTAGTTGTTACACTTTCACTTTTACATGACAAGCTGCAATTTTTCTTTCTGTTAAATGCTGCTGGTAATTGGGTCAGTAATCTGCAATGATTACTCATGCAACTCAGATTACATGACTCAAATTAAACACAACATGTTGGATGAGGGTACGTCTATCCGCTTTATTGCTACTTAATAAGCAGAACAAATTTTGCATTTCACTCCCGTCAGATAGAATCTAACATTGTGTTGTTGTTCGTGCGCGCAGAACCAGCTCTTGAAATTTACATCAATTTGGAAACGTTCAGAACAAAATGGAAAACAAAAGAATTCCATTCCTATCTGTGCTTTTGATCCAACACTGATAGCAATTTAATCATCTGATAACGACTTGAGTTTTATTGTTCCAAAAATATAGCCAAAGATGAAATGTCTGTTCATGGTTCGGATTTTATGAACAATAGAACTCGACACTGTGTCACTGTTCCAGAGAAAGACTCAGCAATGGTTGTGTTGTTTAAATAATTAAATATATTTCAAGAGTTACAAATTTTCATAAAAAATGTTAAAATCACCCATCGTGGTGAGATAGCGAGTTAGGCCCGACTTTTTTTTATTTGTTGGATTACGTATTATTGGAAGAAATTCTTCAGAGCGGCGATCGGAAAAAAATAAAAATAAAAATTGACCTTGCTATACATTTTTGGAATTTTGATTAAAATTCACAAAATTGATGAACAATTTTATCCAAACAATGTTTGTTGAAGTGACAGAAAGTTACGATTTTGTATTATTTGGGCTCTTGATTCAGGGGTTTTTTAAAAATTATTTCTTGATTTTTGAGAGCGGCGAGAAACGTAATCCGACAAATAAAAATAGTCTGGCCTTATGTGGTAAGTGAATGAAACTGCATGCACCGGGAATAGTACCGCAGTTGTGCCATTCCTTGCATTTCTCATGGCACCGCTGCCATGATAGCCTTTCTGGCCTGGGCCAAGTGTGTTCAGACATCTGAGTTGCCAGTTTACATCCAGCTACTACATGGTTCTGAGAGAAAATACACAAGAATTCACACCACAACCTGCAACTCAAATTAACATTTACCTGAATACAGGAAGCAGTTGTGTTAGTTTTATCTATTAAATAATTGGATCAAAATGTTTTGTGGTAGTCTGACCCATTTTGCCTTTTGCTTTGAATTCCTTTGATCAGTGTTAGATAAACATGTTAACACTTACACGGGGATTGTGCAGTGTGGCAGATACCTTAGCACAGAAACCCTATGGCTTGTGCACCTGAAATAAATTAACCTTTGGGACAGCAGCAAAGTGCGTTATGCAAGAGGTAGATCACAATCACCAAAGAATTATACACAGGTATGAAAACTTTGTAGCTACCCAGGTATGCTAGCTATAAAAACATGAAATCAGCAACATACTAGCTTAAGTTTAGTTCTAGTTATGCTCAATTGAGTAACTACTACTGTAGTTACAGTTGAAGTTGGAAGTTTATTCTTAGTTGTGAACAATATACATTGACACAATAGACGTTGGAAAAAGCTTTAAGGTTAAAAACTACTCAAGGTCATCGAAGGGGGCTGGGGCTACAAAAACACAAAATGAGGGACTGAATGTTTTCAACCTTAGTACTTGAAATGAGATTAAGCTTTAGACTATACTTCAACTGGTGCTCAAACTTGCCAGATCTACCATCATCTTTAGAAGCTACAGATGCTAGTTACTAAGCTATGAAGGTGAAATGGCTTCATGTCTGGCTGTGTAAGTAGAAGGTGATAGATGTTGAAGCTTGGGCGATAATTTGCAACATAAAGCAACATCTGATCTGCTACTTCTTGTTGGTTAAAACTAATAAAATGTTGCCTGGAGTGAATCATGCTACAAAATTACTACAGAATGTTTGTTGCAAATTCAACAACCAGTTTGTACAATGTTGCCGTTTTCGTTCTAAAATCTGCTACACATGGCATTAATGTCTTAATAGGTTATTCGTGTAACGATCTTTTATTTCAGCATGCCCTCGCTTGGGATATAATTTAGGCCTTTTTTTTTAATCATTTGGATTACATTGCACTTTCAGGATTTTCAAAGTGCGGCGATCGGAAAAAAAA
>JBCAUI010476616.1:0-13686 GCA_038406195.1 Haplosyllis anthogorgicola
ATTTCATCTGACTTAGGTTTTCTTAGTTTTTTGATAATGCCAAATGAGCTCAGGTCCATCTGGACCTATTTTTATTTGTTTGTTATGTATGTTTTAACACATTACACAAAAAATATTTGCGAAAGAAACAAGATAACGTTAAACTGATATACCGTATCCCCTCTAATTAACAGACCCACTCTTTTTTAAACGAAAATAATCCAGTTTTCTGATCTTGTGTCATTTCACTGATAGGAAGGGATTTTGAGGGTGGCTTTCATGACATCATGACACTAGCTTAAAATTATCAGTTGTAAGATGCACAAAGTTAGGTGTTTGTAGCATTCAAAATTACTATTTAGATATTTCTAATTACGGCACCCCTCAAAAGTTTGCCTTGGCACTGGTGTTATAATTAGAGAGAATACAGTAAACTGTATTAAACATGCAAACAAAATTACCGTAATTTGGCTAAAGTAATTTTTTGGCAAGCAGTCCAATAAATACACACAAATAAATGTACAGTTTACATTGAGGAAACCATGTCATACTTCAGACCTACAGTGTGTCCCATCACAAAGGTGTATGCAATTGTCTTCAGCAAAAACCCCGATTTTAAGCATTGCCCTGGAAGGTGGTTTCTCTCACGAATATGTATCAAAGTGAGTGTGCATCTCATCTTGAAATCCATAATCTGATTTCGTTTCTTATGTCCTTCCTTTTTTTGTATAACAGTGTCAACAAATAATTCCTTTCAAAGTTTGAAGTTAATCTGTTTCTAGTCACTGTCAGTGTTCAGAGCCGTTTTCAACTGAAAGATTAAAATTACATTGAGATATGGGTTAATTGTGACCTTTTTGCATAGTTATTAAGACCAAAGGGGAGTAAAAACATATCCAGGGTAAAAAAAGTGAAAACAAATGCTCAGTAGTATTATTTTGTAGCAAGGAGACCATTAGAAAATGTACGGCCAATTTAATTTTTTTAAAGATTGTACCTCGACACCATTAAAGGACAGTGAAAATTGATATCACTTGAAAATGACAACGTTTAACTGAATCGAAGTTGGAACAGTATTATACTAAATAGTATTTATACATTTCACACTTATTGTTCAGTAGCGATGTATAAGTTCTTTTTATAATTTGTTAAATAAACCATAGAAAATGGTCCTTTAGTGTAATTTAGAATTGTGTCCTCGATTAATACACGCATGTACAGAAGTTACTGTATTGCCTCATGTGAGAAAAATGTATTCAACAATATACCTCCAGATATGTTGACTTTGTTTGACACAAGGACGTCCGCTTGAACAGCGTTCATCGTCGTGTACAACGTCTCAGGGTTGGACTACAATTAAATGCCACATTTCCATTTACAGTGTGTGAATATTTAATATGGACATTTAAGTTTCTATTACATTTTTGACCAAAATGAACACTAATTATCTTACCAAAAAGAGATCATAGAGTGCCTCTCCCATTGCTTCTCGTACATGCTCATCCACGATGGGGAAGTTGCGGCAAATATACTGCAAAACGTTGGAGTCATTGTAAATATGTGTCATGCATTTGCATTGTTGCATTATTAAGATTAAAAAAAATCGAAATTTATTTAAATGATCCAATCCCAAGTTTAGTCTCTTGGCTTAATGTAGAAAGGAAAAAATACCCCAGGATACCTCTAACGCCAGACTGGCCTGCCTTTGGCTATCAGCATAATCTACATTGCCCATGGCATACAATAAGTTGTGTGTCACCCTCATCTGGGAAAATGAGAACATTTATGAGTATCAAATTTACGTTTTCTAATACAAGTTGTATGCTTCTTACTAATAGATAAAATTTAAGCTCACAATGTATAAAACTGATACCTGAATAAGTGTATTGGCCAGTTCATTGGACATTTTAGCTAGCATTCCCACACACTTGGCCGCAGCTGCCTGCTGTACAAATACTGGCAGTGGTGCAGTCATCTTTGGTACGGTGGGATCTGGAAGTACAAGAAAGACTGAACTTTAAGTTAACTGCAGATTTTTTTCTGGTTCAGTGCCATGAGAACCTGCTTATCGTATTAATAGACACTGAATTGGAATAACTTATTTTGCAAATGTGTGATTAATTGATTTATACTTACCCTGCAAAATTTCTGGTCTTTTGACCAGATCTTCTTTCGAAGGTCGAAGCAGTCTAACGACACCTGCAATAATTTGATCTCGGACTTCGTACTCCATTAAAAGTGATATGAGTTCTATACCTTCATACTGAACTTCCAAGTGCAGGGTCTTTAGTAAATTCAATAGAGGCTCAACAATGCTGGGATTTGCATTTTTAACAATTGGCTGAAAAAGATCAAGAAAAAAATTGGTTTGGTTGACAATAATGTGGGGATAAAAAAATGTAGGTTTCGATATCACATGGAAACAAATGCAGAGTCTAAGATCAAATCCCAAATAAGTGACTCATGAAAAAACATAAATATGGCTGCCAAACTGCAAATATAGGTGGCATCAGTATAATTTTTACAGGAAATAAAGAGGGTGAATAGATGCATAACACTGCCAAATATGAAGTTTGTATCATCAACTGCATCTCCAGGAGAAAGGTTCAAAGAAAAACAAATATGGCTGCCAATTTGAGAATAATGGTCACAGCAACATAATTTTTGCTAGGCTTTGAGATAGGACATAGGTGCATATGTGTGTAAGATATGAAGTCTCTATGATCAGTAGTGTGCTCAGGACAGCTGTGCACAGACGACGACAATGACGACGACAACAACGGACGACGGACAATTCATGATTCTACAGGCTCTTTGGCAATTATGCCAAATGAACAAAAAAACCCTAGATCTCAATTACTATTACACACAGTAATGTGCACGTTGTATGCAGTAGAGATTTGTCACTTCATACCTGAACAATCCTTAAAGTCTGAGCTGCCATTTGTTGTGCTTTGGGTGAACTACATGGTAACAATGCAATCAAACCCTTGTACACTTGCACCTCGAATTTAGGATTGCCTTGTGCCATTAACTGCAGCAAATTTCTTGCACATTCTTGTGTGTCCTCTGATCTTGATTTGGCTAAGCACTCTGCTATGGCTCTTATTCCTGAAAATAAAATTCAAACCATTGATTCGGGTTTTAGCTAATGGCATGGCAATTGCATAATTTCTCAAAATCATAATAAAAAAGACAAAACAAATAAGTTTGTAATCTGTAAACCGTGTTATCAATTTTTACCATAACTTTCACAGATGAGTTCCTTGTACTTGCGTCCGGCATTTGCTACACATGTCAAGAGTCGAAGTGCTTCAGCTTTGTCCTCTTCTTTGGCTTGCTTTAGTCCGAGAATTTCAAGGACTGTTAAAACGCCACCAACCTCCAAGAACTCAGCCAAAAATTTGTGCCTGTTAACAAATGAAAAAAGTTGTTCAAAACTACAAGACCACGGAGAATGGGTTATAAGTTTTAAATTAGCACAAAATATAAAGTTTACTTTGCAGCCGGTAATATTACTGGCAAGTGCAAATATCAATTATACAATTATAAATGTGAAAAGTTTCAAAGTGTACAGGTTTATGTCATAAAGCAAAACTACTCACCCACTAGATGCCGATAAGAATATCTGCAATGCACGTAGTTGTTCATTTAGACAGGTACCTATCATGTAACTTTTTCAAGATTAAGGACAATTACGTTTGGTTACTTACATGACATTTACAACACAATACAAATCTGCATGAGACATAGACACTCACGGTTTTGGTGTGAATTTCAAGTACTGTTGAAACGCCACCAATCTCCAAGAACTCAGCCAAAAACTTATGTCTTATGCAAATTTTCCTGAACAGTTTTATCTTTGTTTGAGTTGGACATTAATGCAATCTTGAGAGATTAGTATAAAATCAAGTTTAAAAGTTAAAACATTCCAAATGTTTCGTGCAAGGATACGTTAGTCTTAACCAAGCCGTTAGCCTTGTGAGAAAGAGACTAGCTGCTTGAGAAAATTCTGCTTCAATTTCTGGTCCTGTTCTGTTCTCATTCTGCGCTATGAAATCTTGTAGGATTTGCCTTCTTGTGACCTTCGATCCTTTGTCCCATTCTTGCAGCAGACTCGTGACTTTCGTGATGGCAGTCTGTTGTTTAGCTGATCCCATGGCTAAAACTTACCTAAACATGTGCACACACACACACAAAAAATTGTCTGATTTCAGTGTGACTCAGAAAAATAAATTTATGGATTGCAATGATCCCTTATGTGCCCACAAACAAAAATCATGTTTTTCTCCTGATGGAATCTATCAAGTGTAAAGTTTTAGTTTTCTCAAGTTCTGGTCTCGCGTTTTACGTCAGTAACAATTTCCATAAACGTGTCTTGTGCTTTAAACACGAAACATTCTTTACAAATATTATTTAAGAATACGTAATTGTACAAACCATGCCATTTATTTTGAATTTTCTTCAAAAAGCAGTCTGAAACAGATGAAATACATATGAAACACATGGATTTGTTGTCAAACGTTTCCAAAACAACGTAGACTCGCACCTACTGTCTTTAGATACCAATTCATTGACTTTTGACTAAAATTCTCCCTAGGAAATTTCCGTGCACCAGCCAAAATTGTCCGACATTCTTTTGTTTACTGTTCTGTAATTGGCCACTGTTTTTAACAAAAGCCAATCATTGATCGTCTTCTAGAAATCCTTCGGTCCTGTTGGAATTCAATATGGCGGAAAAAGAAACACTCGAAGAGGAACTGGACTACAGAATTACGTTTCCCTCTCCCGTTGGCAAAGATTATTCCGATGAAGAAGGTCAGGAATCAGAAGGAGAGGCTATAGAACAGCCAGAACCAGTTGTTATACTGCTAGGTTGGTTGGGATGTCAGGAAAAACACCTGGCAAAATATGCTGCTATTTGGGATCAAAAAAGGTGAGACCATAGGTAGATCTATTTCAAATTTTGCGTATCCGATAAAACCACCACCACCCCGCCGCCTAAGGGAGAGTGGGGTTCGGCGGAGGATACGCGCTTTTCGACTGGCGCCTATGGGTGAGACTCCAGATCGATAATTTAGTCTTTTTGTTTTGCAGACAGCAAATATCCTTTCTAAAAATAACTTTTACCATGCATGTTGACAGCTCAAGGAGCAATGCGTGATCTTGTCCGTATCCTAATTTTTTTCTAACATTGGCATATTCGGTAGACGTGCGTGCAGAAGGCTGTCTCATTTTAACAGTTTTGCGTCATTGATCTGTACATGTATTTATTGCCTGTTTAACGTCTGTGGGTGGAGGTTTGGATTTGCATGGTATTTTTTTGCATACTACTTAACACGCAAATGTTCATGTTTGCAGTTGTATCACTATCCAATACACGTTGCCAGGAGAACATCTGTACAACAGCGCGTCACTGCTGCCAACCGCCACTAAAATCTTGGAGCTTATAACGGACCTTAGTCTTGAAGATAGTCCCATCTTATTTCATGTGTTCAGCAATGGTGGTGGTATTTTGTACAAGAATATCATCGATGTACTGCACAGTGACCCACAGTTTGGAAAGTTATGCGTCGCTGGTACCATCTTCGACAGTGCTCCTGCTCCAGCCGATTCATCGACGGGTGCTAAGGCTGTGATTTCGTCGCAGCCAAATATGAACATCTTTGTTAGATATCTCTTAGGCCTTGCCTTTATGCTGAGCTATTCCGCAGCATGGTTGTACGGAAAAGTTATGTCATTCTTCGGAGTGACATGTAATATACCACATTCCGATTATTGGGACTTAATGAAGAGTGACCCATCCCGCTGGCCGCAGATGTTTCTTTTTTCTAGGAATGACCAGATAGTACCAGAAGCCAGCATCAGAGAAATGGCAAATCATAGGAGATCATTAGGCGTTGATGTACTAGAGCAATGCTGGGATGACTCCGACCATGTTATGCACTTTCTTACACATCCTGAATCTTACATGAAAGAATGCTACTACTTTCTTGAACTCAGCCTTAACAGACTGTAAAGCTACTGCAAAATTTCAGCGCACAAATCAATATTAGTCATAAACATCAAAGACTTTCGTCAAGTGCACTATTCTGTGTGAAGGTTGAAACCACCGTGGTGTGACAAGAGTGAAAATGACAAGGCCGTCCATGTTGGTGAATGCAACATTCCAATTTTACTGCTACATTTCAGATGTATCACCGTCCAGTATACAGCACCAAGTGAAGTGGTATTTCGTAAAACCTACATGCTCAGACCGATTGCCGAAAAACTCTTGGATCTCATTACTCGGTTAAAGTTGGAAAATCGTCCAGTATTATTTCATGTATTCAGTAATGGTGGAGGAGTAGTTTATCGCTATGCGTCTGAACTGGTCGCAACCAAGGAAAAATTCCGCAACATCAATGTAATAGGATCGATATTTGACAGTTGTCCTGCGCCAAGAAGTATTGTCACTGGATTAAAAACTTATTTTGCCAATTTCCACCCCAAAAGTAGGTTCATGAAATGCCTTATGATGTACCTTTGCATTACGTTTATGATAATTTCGCGGACGTGGAGGGATATTGCTCGCCTCTTTGCCATTGATACTGAAGCTGCAAAGCAACGTTATTGGGAGGCAATGTGCGACGACCCAAACAGGTGGCCGCATCTATATCTCTTCTCAGCGGCGGACAGGATAGTACATTTTAGTGACATTAAAAAGATGATAACACATAGAAAAGCAAAAGCAATTGATGTTCATTATAAAATGTGGGATAAATCTCCTCATGTGGCACACCTTAGGTTTTACAGGGAAGAATACATTGCAGTTTGTTATGAGTTTCAAAGTCTGTGCCAACGAAAATATATTTAAAACGATACAGTGGTCCCCACTTATGTCGATAACATTGGCAACATGAAATTGTATAAGCCAAAAAATCGATAAGGGAAAAATATCTCTGTAACTTAATTTGATTGACTGCAAGAGATTATATCGATATAAGTGGGATATCGACATAAGCGATATCGATATAAGCGGCGACTACTGTAGTTATATATTAGAGCGAAACATCGACCTTGTGGATTTTCATTGTCAAACGTTGATCCTTTCGATGCCAATCATGACGAGCAGTATTACACGTTTTATAATGAACAAATTATGGGTTTTACTTGAATTGGCTTGCGATATGTAGTGGGTACAACGTAAGAAAGTACAACTAACTTGGTGATATTTGTATACACAAATACGCACACTAATGTTCGTTTTATTAACAAATTCAATGTGCTTGATACGTAGTTTTGGTGATAAATATTTTTGGGTATCGACAAGACTGATTTTTCAATTTTCTCGACAAATTACTTTCACGAAAGTTTTCATTTTGGGACTAGTAAAAAATTTAAATAATAAAGCGATATTTTTAGCTTAGTGTAAGGCTTGAATGTGTAACGTTTTGCAACAGATGATTAAAGTGGTGTGAAAGTCGAGTTCATAATAATATTTAACAGGAACATATCCATGTACCGATATACAGGTTATGCACCCAGGTGGTGCACTGAAAATTGACCTCAACTTTGATGTCAGTGAAAAACTTACGTGATGTTAATCAGGTGAATTAAATTGGTAAGTAAGTATATGTCCATCATAACAGAGGAAATGTCCCGCAAAATAAGGGATTCGGGACAAAATGTGCCACAGATTTAAAAAGTAGGAGAAACACTGGTATCTAGTTCCGTCCGAAAAGTTCTTTAATATTTTATATTTCCGTCGGTACAGCCTCTGCTTTGTTATTGGTGAACCGATAGACATATATGTTGTAATTTGGGACCGATTTATTGTACACGTATCTGTCATGTGGTGAATTTATGGATAAAACTGTACATTGTTAAGTTAAAGTATTAAACTGTTATAAATAATAACAACTAAAAATATATCTGTGTCATTATTGATTATAATAACGTGGAGATAAATTAATGATTGCTGCAAAGCGTACATGTAGGGTCGTTAGTCATGAATGAAGGTATCAATGCTAGTATCGACGTAACTATTTGCTCAGGTCGGCTGCTTTAAGTTATGTATTGGTAATACGGAAAAGGGTTGGAGTTTCATATGTAGAGACTTTCTTTGGATTAGATGATGCAATTTCACTTCAGCCATCCGTTTTTTCTCAATTGAAATGATGCCAGAAGACATACGGTAAAGAAAATTTGACCAGGAAATGCTTGTGCCTTCCAGGATATATGCGAAAGATATGTTTTGACACTGAATGTTGCACGACCATTGACTGAATGCAAAAAGAAACAAATTAAAATTTATCGTTAGTTAGTGCATTTATTTTTGAAACACAACAAGCTCACTGCCTTTGCCACTTTCCAAATACAGGAATGTTATACTTGGCAATAAGAACACCTTAACCCCCCTCCCCCTCCACCACCTCCCAAAAAATGGTTGTGCATTGGTCCCAGCGAAGAGGCTAGCAGTTGCCAACAAAGAACTTTACAATAAAATACGTCGTTAGATTACCAGCACGTTTTATATTTGGTATGTACATTTATAAATAACATTGAACATATGCTCGAAAGAAATTAAAAAAGATACACCGTTGAATGCAGTACAGGATTTTTGTACTTAGAAATGACTAGGGCATTACATTCCGATACATTTGGTACAGAATTTTACATCGAACGGAGAGGAATATCGAATTATCTCGATAAAACATGCGGTCAATGCAGTTCGGAAACTTTATTTTATCGAATAACATGCATCTGGGATGCCAATTTAACCAAGATCAATTTAACGAGGGCAAATGCAGGTTAACACGGTGCCCTTCGACACTGTGACTGTGCAGACCCATCAGGCGACCGCTTACAAATGCACTGCCGACAGCGTGGCGTTCGGGATGACATCACGGTCTCGCTGATCCCCTGTGCGACGTCATGAATGTGCCGCCGAGAGTTGCGTCTTATAGCGTCAATATCATAGATGGCACCACCTGTTGTTCTCGCCAGGTGGCGGTAGAGTCCTGTTACGTGAGATTGCCCCTGCTCATTGCGACTTGTGGCGACTGAGAATAATATGTCTTGTTGAAGTAAACGCTCTTCAAGCAACTGTCGTGTTGAGGCATCCTGGAAATGAAATAAGTTCTGTAAACACCGGTGTTCTCAATATGTCTCGAATTTTGGAACGAAGTGCAAAATAATAGTTTGTTGTGAAAGTTAAGATTCTGGTTAAAAGAGCGAAATAAAGGGAGGCGCACCTGACGTTCAGATTGTGTTAGTAAAAGAACCAATCTGGAGGCGTCATCCCTGAATGAATACGACGTGGTCTTCTGGATTGCCTCTCTGGCATCTGGTATGGATGTGTTGCAGGTGGATGATGCCTGTAACTGCTGCAGTTTTTCTTTTAAATGTGAGACAAAGTGATGAGTGCTGAAAAGTTGCCTGAAATAATCAAAACGTAAAATGCTCAGACCCAGTTTTACACATTTACTGATGAATTGGTTCGAGTAGACAGCAAAATCCAACCAACCGAGACAAGCAGTGAACTCGATTCAACATTAATGTACCTAGGCTACCAATATTCGTGACTGCCAAGCGGTGTATTGGAAAAGACGCTCGTAACTCGCATTTATCCCGACTGCCGTAACATAGTACTAAAATCGCATTAAATGACCTTAAATTAAGTGAAATAAAAATTTCCGTGAACAACTGTATTTGCAATGCGTTTACCTAACTTACCCATTTATCGTGTGCATATGAACAAATTGTTCACTCTGAGAGCATCCAATGGTCACTAAACCAAATCTAACGCCAGTGTATCCGGACTTCTTGAGATTGTGTTTTAGTCTGTGTATTAAAGCATTCAAATACTCGGTTGATGTTGATGATGTGCCATCATCCTCAGCCGATGATGATGATGTATGAGATTCAATAGAGAAGATAATAACCATGTCAAGGTTTTTTCTTGAAGAAACTTTCCATGTGCTGCCCAAGTTCCTTTTTCCACATTTGACTGTAATAAAATCGTTGTAGGATTGGCGCGAGTATAATACAAAACATAGCAAAACAAAACGAAATAAACAAAATAAATTATTTACACTGTTCAAGCGATGCTACCGTTTCCTATGTACAAAACCTATTTCAACCAGAGGCTTGCCTTGCTTTATTATACTTGAAAAACAGGGAAACAAACATACTGCAGTCACTAGGGTGATTGACAGATGCACCAGATGATTGACAGATTGACACATAAACTGCAGCGCTGTCACAAACAGGTGAATCACGATCGTCAAGATCGCAAACGGAACTGTCCGATTCACACGCATTCTGCAAAACAATGACTATGTAATAACTATATAATTAAGAAAGTGCATGTTCCGAGACAATCCGCGGTGTTACTCGTCACTAATGGAATAAGATTTAATGACTGACATTATTGTTCAAAACTTCTAATTTGTATGTTTTTGGCCAAAAAAAGTTTGTGATTGGAATGTGTTTGAAACCTTTCGGTGTTGACAGATGTTACAAATGTCATTTCAGGCCAGACACATACCCAAATATGTCTTACCTTAAAAGGTGTCTTATCAACCTGAGAGAAACAGTTTCGTAATGGTGACGTGCTTCTGGAGAAGAGTTGTTGACATTTTGTGTGCGCCACGCTGCGACACCGGGGCCTCTTGGGTACTACCTGCTCCAGCACAGTGTACTGACAAGTCTCGTCCCCACTCACTTCGTAAGAATTCACAAATTCATGGATGTTGTCCGTTAGCTATGATAAAAAGGTGTGCAAATAACCTTAATTTTGCTACTCAGAAATGAAAGTCATGAAGTCATTTTAACAAAACGTTCTTTGGAATACATTTTGTTGAAAGGAACTAAACTGGCTAACAACCAAAAACAATGTACGCTCCTGCTGAACAGAAAGTGGGTACACATCAAAAGTGATCCTAGCAACCAAGTAAGCAACCCTGGCCTTCAGCCCCATGGACAGTATTCCCCTCCCTGTCCGAACGAGCGGGTACAATGAAACATAGGCATTTAAATATCTAAAGCAGTGATTTATTTTAGGGTTTTCATTCTTGTTGATTTATTTAGCAGCAAAGCACGGCACATGATATGAAGCATAATATGAAACATTTAATTCTTGAAAGGAGAGGAGAGAACTTTCCCGTATACGACTGACCCTCACGAAAATACATATTTGGTAGTTGAGGGACAACTTTAAATTTGATGTTAAATATGGTGAACCTCTCCATTCCTCATGCGCATATCATTATTGGATTGATGATCATTTGTTCCCAACAATCCCAGGGTCTGATTTCGCGTTTGTCCTTCCAACTGGATCAGGCACCGTGAATTTCTGTTGTTACAGCGCAGTGTGATACCGTAAGTCGTGCGGACCTCGACAGTTGAGTCGCGCTGAGAAACGGTCACTGTTCCCCAGTAACTGAAGATTGGTAGGTCACTGGAATTAGCAAGTTCCATAAATTATGAATTTGGATTTAATGCTGATTGGTTACATTTAACCTTCATAATAGAATTATAGGAAAAACTTGATAGTTGTTTTGCCTTGTGTCTAAACACCCCAGACTGAATGTGATCCAGCCGCCTGTGGAAGCACCACTCAACTCACCTCCTAACTAAACTTTATTTGATAGACAATGAAATTCATTTACCTTAAATTTTAACGATTACCTTGGTACTCTACGTAAATAGTCCTTTCATAACTCCTTGTATGGTGTCCTAATGATATCGTGATAGTTTCAGGATAGGGCGTTAAAATGCGACAGTTCAACATGCCAAGAAACTCAAAAACAAAAACAAAAAAAAGAGAGAGAGAAAAATCAAAAACAAAAACCACAAAAAGAGACCGCAATTGGTATGAATCGTTTAAGCACCTGTACACATCGGAGTTATTTATTCGGACTCGGTTGGATTTGTCTATCGTGACAGCGAAATCCGATGTGAGTAGCGTGACGCTGTGCCTTGTGCTGAGCAGCGTAAAGTTACGTGAAACGGAGTCTCTCGTCAGTAGATACGTGCAGTCGGCGTGCTTGTATCCTGTAAGAAATAGGTGGAATTTCTTGAGTGTGTGAGGAGGGGGAAGAGTAGCATTGACATTCCTAATATTTTTACCAAAGGAATCCGGTATTAAGTGGATTGAGGTGGGCACTTTTCACTGTGTCCCCTGGATCCATCAATACATAACCAATAAGAGCATTCCTAAAGGCCGGTAAGACAATGGATTTCACAGTAATAACAGAACGTAATGAATCAAACTGAGTGACACTCGTGATCACTATTTTTGACAGAATGCCACAGTTTTTGGAATACCGTGCATTACACATCAAATCACATCATTCAAACCAAAAATGCGGCAGCATTCAACAGTTTAACAAACCCCCATACAAATTCAGTAGTATTTATTGATGGATTATTCATCATTCTAAATTATGGTCTACTTTGATTTACACCCGATAACATAATACACTCCTCCCCGCTTATATCGATATCGCTTATATCGTTATCCCGCTTATATCGATATTTTTTTCCGCACCAAATTTCTTCCATTGACCCCAATGTTAATTGTTCCGCTTATATCGATATTCCTATATCGATTTCCCCGCTTATATCGATATTTCCAACACAATAGAAACGCCCTTAATCGATATCTTATCTCAACATCAAACGAAAACAAGCTATTGTAACTGTAACTGTATTTAACACATTTTGAGTCTAATCTCAACATCAAACGATGTAACTGTAACTGTAACCCTTATTTTTGCCCAAGTGCATGAAAAAGAAGAAAATCGGCCGGCCAATATTTGGCTGATTTGTGTAAAGTCGGCCGACCGATCCAGGCTCATTTTGTGAAATCTGCCCAGGGCAGATCCAGGATTTGCCGTACAGGGTTGGGGAGGGGGTGGCACCCATCCCAGTGTACAGAAGGAGGGGGCCAATTTAGGCTCAAAATGTGTTAAATATGGGGGGGATGCCCAGCCTGTAAATTTATTATTATTATATTATAAAATCGCCCGGCCGATATTTGGCTGATTTGTGTAAAATCGGCCGACCGATATTTGGCTGAAAATGTGTTAAATACAGTGGGGGAGGGGGGTACCCAGCCTGTAAATTTATTATTATATTATAAAATTGGCCGGCCGATATTTGGCTGAAAATGTGTTAAATACAGTGGGGGGTGCCCAGCCTGTAAATTTATTATTATTATTATATTATAAAATCGGCCAGCCAATATTTGGCTGATTTGTGTAAAATCGGCCGGCCGATATTTGGCTGATTTGTGTAAAATCCAGGCTGAAAATGTGTTAAATACAGTGGGGGGGTGCCCAGCCTGTAAATTACATGTATTATAACATTGGCCAGCTGATATTTGGCTGGTTTGTGTAAAATCGGCCGGCTGATCCAGGCCCAGGGCAGATCCAGGATTTCCTGTATGGGGGAGGAGCACCCAGCCTGTTTGGGGGGGAGGCACCCAGCCAGTTGGGGGGGTACCCAGCCTGTTGATTTGTTTAAAATGGGCCGGCCGATTTAGGCTCAAAATGTGTTAATTATGGGGGGGGTGTCATCATGTCCGTCAGCCAATCCAGGCTCATATCTCATATATCGATATTTAGACCAATTTTCCCCGCTTATATCGATTCCGCTTATATCGATATCCCGCTTATATCGATATTTTTCCCGCGCCAAAAATATCGATATAAGCGGGGA
>JBCAUI010476727.1:0-13686 GCA_038406195.1 Haplosyllis anthogorgicola
TTATACCTAACAGGTAAACTGTGTTATTCCATGCGTGATAGACATTTTACCCGGCCTACCTGGGTAATTCTCTCGTTCATTATGTTTTGATGGCATATTAGTAATACTTAGTTCAAAGTACTTCTAATACATTGTGCAATATTTAAAAGCCTATTGCTTTACAAAGTGTAGCTACAATATACACGTAGACACATTGGTGGATCAGAAGGGGGCGTTGCTAGTGCGTGCCCCCTCCAATGGATGAAATTTCTTTTCATTTTCATTGGAAGGAAATGTTGGAAGGGCAAACCCCACCCCACCCCTATAATGCCTGCAGCACCCCATCCAATTTCTGAGACAGCAAAACACCACAACTTTAAATGAGATCTTACTCTCCCGTTCTTCTCATTATGTTAGAACACGTTATATCTAGTTAATTGTTCGAACGAAATTTCCCATGACTAACACAATGTTAAATTATTGACGCATGTCCCCTGACATCATGAAAAAAAAAACAAAGAAAAACGGTACTGCAACTTAACTTCTTACCTGTCTAAAGCTCCATCCAGTTGACAATATGCTGCATAGGCAACTGTAGTTCCAATATCACACCTCTGAGTAGAGTGTGCCGATATATATAATATAAAATCCGATCTTTGAACACCAGGGCCTCCATAGCCAGTTATTTCATGTCGTTCACCAATCGGTGCTTCTCTGCATGTCTGTAAAACATTTGAACGTAAATAAATGTGTACAGTTAATTTGCACTAAGGTGTATTGGAATGGCAATATGTAATAATACTATGTGTACTAAAAATGTATCATGTAATATAATATTGTAATTGCTGTGATTGCTGAAATTGTGCGGTACGTGTTGTATTCAGAAATTTATGCCAACTACAACTTGATGAGAAGTCTGGTATTTTCACTTTTTCTGGCAGATTGAAATCATTCATTGCATAAATTTTTATCGAAAATGTGCCGAAGAGAAATCCCACAAATGCCATTGATATTTGACATATAGTACGAAAATAACTTACATCTAGATGATCTGGAGGAACCGTTGTTTCTCCACATGTCGTTTCTGAAGCACAACCATCAACACAGTAAGGATGTGGATCACCATCTTTGTATCGGACACGGTCTGAAACACACTGTGGCAACAGTTTGATGGGACCTACTGTGTGACGGACTCGCAGGGTGTCCTCCCAGTAACGCACAGCTTCAGGAATGATATCTCCCTGCATTTAATATTACAATTACCGTAATTAATACATAATACAGGTTGAGAAAGAATTATAATAAGCAAGGTCGGAACATTCATAAAGCACGAACATCTGAAAAAGTTTTTGTCAAAATTTAATAAAACGGAAACGTCCTCAAAATACTTATTGCTGAGCAGCAGGTAACTAAGTGATGAGTTTGTGCTATTTTGACGCAATCCTGACACTTGGCGACGTGCCAAATGCCCGCAGATAATGACGTCACTAGTAACATCATTTGATTTAGTGTCATGGCAACAAGATGAAGATTGTGAAGGTAGCAATTACTCTCCTAGTAACCGTTTAATCTTAAACATTTATGGGATTCAAAAACTATAAATTTCACATCAAATTACCTCCACAAGTCGCCGTCTGTCGTTTGACAATTTAGATATGCTGTCATCGTACTGCAAGTGTATTCGTAGTTTCTGGTCTATACTTCTTTTCTTAATTACATGAGTTGGTTCTCCAAGATGAACAGTATGAAGTACCTGCACATAAGAAATGTATCTGTGAGTGATAATATCCCGATGGTGACACCATTCTACACAAATACGATCTGTACCATATCCAATCATATTCTATTTATGGGGTGAACAGTTACAGTAATATTAAAGTCAAGAATGAATGTATAGATCCAGGGAAGCCAAGGGGGTCCAATCTGAGCCTACTGACTTTGTACGGCCATAGGCCGTAGCATAGAAATATTGCAGAAATCATACATTTTGGACAAATTATTACATTCCAACGATGTAAAAGGAAAATATAATATACAAATTGCACAAATCTAATAATATTTTGGAAAAATATTTACAAAATAAGTCTAATTTGTGAGCTTTCTCAGGAAATTTGTATAATTCTAAGGAAAATGTGACATTTTAAATACTTGATAATTTCAGACAATTTAAAGCAAATTTTGATGAAATAAGCTTAATTTAACACAAAAAATGTGAAATTTATGTGTATTTACAGTTTTAACCTTGTTTTGAGCTTGTTTGAATTGTTGTGAGTGATAATAGGGAGTTTTCCCATAGGGACACCATACTAATGTTGTACCACTCATAACTTTCACAATTTTTAAATAAATCAGCTTATTTCGTCAGATATTAAAGAAGACAATATTTCAAATCTTTTGACATATAAAATGTAAAAATTGAACAATTATTTACTTTACTACGGCCTTCGGCCGTATAAACTCAGTATGGCCCCAATCTGCTTCAATAAAACATGCACGGAAAAGAGCACAGGTCTTCATACAAATACTGACTTAACGAAAAAATAGTTATCAACTGTTGTAAGAACAACTTGAATACTTACCTCGTTCCTTTTGGGAATTAAATGACCACAATCATGCCCATAAATATAATTCCTCGTGTAAATAATCATAAAATAAATAAGAGAAAAGCAAATCGACTTCCCCCAGGAAGCCATCTTGAATATGTTTGGAGCTCACCACAAAGAAGGCGAGAATCTTTAAAAGCAATTCGCGACAAAATCATTTGCATAGCTCAGCCATTTTGAATGAGTCTATGCATTTAAGCCTGCCGAATCGTCTACGCTACTGCTACAGATTTCTTAGATGAATCAGTAAATTTGATTTTACATGACATATAAATGTATTTATTAGCCCATTAGAAAGATCAAGTCTTCATATGATCGTTCCTCGCGAATTACTTTAATCAGGTGGTAGTTTTGGCATGTGAGGAGATGAAAGAGGTGGCAAGAGATTTGACTGATTAAAACCGTCACAGAACTTGTCAGCTCTCGTTATTGGCTTTGGAAGTTCATATTTGTACATAAGACTGTTTTTAATCCTTTTACTACTCTGATTTGTTGTGTTAAGAATGGAAATTTTGCTTCTTCTTTTCATCGTTCTTGGGGTGTCTTTCTCAAATGGCTTTACAAAGGTTTCTTTAAATGGAGACTGGAAAGTAAGAAACAGCAATGGAAGTAAGTCTCTTAGTTTTGTTATCCTAGAAATAGTTGGAACAAGTTTGAGTTTTACCTAAAGCCAGGCATCAAATCAGTTAAGTTTATCAGGCAACTGTGGGCAGAGGGAGACTAAAAATATGTACACATCTAAATTACATGTCGAACTTATTTTCAGCATTTCAAAATGTTCCTGCAAAGGTTCCAGGGAGCATCTACACGGATTTAATGAGAGCCCAGGTATTGGAAGACCCATACTACAGATTTAATGATGTTGAATACCGATGGGTTGCTTACGATAACTGGACTTACAGTAGAGAATTTACTGGTATGTTGCAACATGACTCCATTTTCACGGAAATAAAATGTAACAGACTATTATTCTATCATGAAATTTTAAAATGCCTGCTTTAGATTATTGGTAAATGATGCTCATTTGCATGTAGGTGATTTTCAATGCTTTGAAATTCTAGTTGTGGTCAGGAATAGTATTAGTTTTACTGTAACGTTGAAGACATTTTTTGTTTATACTCTATGGAGTGCAGACAATTTTTTTAAATGCTATTAATGCATTCAGATCGCTTGTAATTAGATCTATCGTTTTAAAGAATAGTCATCTTTAAAGAAGAGTAGACCAACATTATGACAGCACTAAAACCATTTGTTTAATTTACTGGAATTGCAATTTTATGTACTTTTCAGTCGACAAAAGTCTACTGGACTACAATGTCGTTGAACTTGTGCTTGGAGGTATTGAAACAGTGGCTAATCTTTCCATCAACGGACATCAAGTTGGCCAAACAAGTAACATGTTCAAGAGATACATTTTTGACATCAAAGAATATTTAAAGGTCAGTTTATTATAATTAAATAGCGAGTACCCTTCAGTAATTTGCCGTGCCATGCAGGCCATGAACGGAAAGTTTGCCTGTACCAGTCAATTTCTATCTTCAACAGTATTTTTGTCAAGTCTCATAAATATCTTTAGTGTAATGCTAAAAACACAGCTGTTTATTTAAGGGATGTACATGCTTACAGGATCTATAGTTGAAAAAAAAAATTTGAGGCAATGTACACTGTACAGAAAGACCCGAATTTCACGACCTTTCTATTTCCCTGCCAATGCAAAGTGTGAACTCAGAATTTATACTTAATTTAACACACCAAATTATTACCACCTGGAATTAGCGACAAAGACATGGCACATGACAAAACAGATAAACGTAGATAACAGGTTTTTCTGTTGGTAGACTATTCTAAACAATAAGAATTTTTTTGTTTCAAAGGCTGGATCCAACACGATGGAAGTCGCCTTCGAATCTTCGGTCAATTATGCTGTCAGGAAAGCTGCACAATATCCTTACAGGTAAACGGGAAATTATGTTTCATTAAAATTATTTTCGGAGATATTGTTCACGGCTTATTTTATTACATTGTTAAAAACAGAGATTTACTGTTCCGTAATCATATCGACGTTTATGACGAGTTTAACTCGAAGTTGAACTAAAATAATCCTGTTTAACGCAAAGAATAAATAAATCCAAGCCCTCGTAGGTAACTAGTCTATGATTTATGCTGTCAAAAATGATCATTACTTTGAACAAATTGTTGTCAAGTTGCCAATGATATTGTTGCATAACCTGCTGGTTGTAAATGAAAAAGGTATATGTAGAATGATTTTTTCCGGAAAGGAAAACAAAGTTAACGGGCAAAATATTTTTAGTGGAACAGTGACCATATATTTTACTTTCGTACATGTTAAGGCTTATTTTTTTTAATCATTTGGATTATATTGCATGGTCAGGATTTTCAAAGTGTGGCGATCGGGAAAAAAAAAATTGAACTTGGTCTCTAAAAAGCCAAACTGTTCATAAAAATAAATAAAATTAATATTTTTCTTGATCAACTTAAAGGATCAACGTCCAACAGCTTGAAGACTACCATATTTTGCCGTGCATAATGTGTTTCATCTGCCATATGAGTTGGGTTTTTTTTGAAATCCCGATTTCAAAGTGCGGCGGGTAATGTAATCCAAACAATTAAATAAAAAAAGCCTAAAGGAACTATGACAAATGACATACATACATCAATTTGATTATATGATTTTGAAATACATTGATTTAAATCAATACATATCACATGGAAGTGAAAATTATCAGTTACTTATCAATTCGCCACCAATTTAAGTTTTAGATAAGAGAATTTTCATTTGTCTATTACGATGTTCATCTCTTACTAAAGTGACTTCAAGATTACTTTTTTTTCTCAAAAAAGAAAAAAAAAGAAAGTTTTTTAACCCCGGAAGCACATCTCCCTGGACTTGCATTTCGAATTTTGTTAAAAATTACTCCTGTTAATCAAATTTCAAAGGTGTTTCCCGATTACATGGAACAAGTTTCTGGATGATGTTGCCGTGGTTCACATGCAGTGTTTGTTAATTATAGTGCACTGTAGGCACAGATCCAGGATTTCGAGTATGGGGGGTGGGGAGGAGATGCCGTGCCTGTGTGTCAGCCCTATTTCACCTAAATTAAGCGAAAACAATATCATTTTTTTAAAAAATATCCACCAAGGAGTGGGGAGGGAGGCCAATGTAATGTACTGTGTTTATTTAACATAATTTTGTTTTACCAATTTATCCACAGTGTACCACCCACTTGTCCAACTGTACATCAGCACGGTGACTGTAACGTAAACTTTGTGCGAACGGAATCTTGCTCCTTCAGCTGGGACTGGGGACCATCATTTCCTACTGTGGGTATATGGTATGGGTCTTTCGCCTATTACCGTAAATGTTCGAAAAATGCCGCAAGCCGCAATTATGTCGCACACTCTTATTTATTTAGTTGATTTACCCAACCATTTTTAACTACCTTATCACTGGATATTTATAGAACAGCCAAATTGTTTAATGTATTGTAATAATTTGATAATATCATTTCTAGGAGGAATATTACAATAGAAGGTTGGAATGGTGGAGCATTAAGATACGTATCAGCAGCAACCGTCAAGGGTAAAAACCTGTATCATAAACATGACTTAGATAGTGACAACTTAAAAACACAAAAATTCAGATTGAATGCATTACTTCTACATCAGCGAAACTAATGCCGAAGTAATGCATTGCTTGGACATAAGTGCAAGAAGACTATAACAGGTTTCTGGAACTTTGGTTGCAAACTTTATTCCCTACTTTGTAAGAGTACATCTGGTTTCAAGATGGGCACAATTTGAACTGAGGAAATGGTCAAAACAAAAGCTTTCATTGACTAAGTAACCAAGGAGAACTCTGCAGAAGGTGTTAAACAGAAAGATGCATGGCAAGTCGTAACAATAAGTTTCGTCACAATTTCACTTTAGGGCTATAAAGATAAAAACGGGAAATTTGAATAGTCTATTAAATAATATTCGATAGTGGAATGCAATTATGTAACGCTTGTGAATATTCGAATCGGAATCATGATTACTAAATACATATAAATCTAAATGTATGTTTGTCACTTTTCCGTGGATTCTCTTTATAGATAGTCACACAGGAAAGTGGCAAGTTAGAGCTGGAGTTTACTACGAAGCCTGGAGTGGACACGAAGGAGGTGACCTAAATGCATATGTTGAAGATCTTAGTGAACCTCAACAATTTAAAGTACAGCTGGACAGCCTGAAAAAAGTCGAGTATGATGATGGACTGTTCTTTATGGCTTTAGTTACCATTAATATAACAAAGGTAAATGCATAATGTTTTGCGTGAGATTACATGGAGCAAAGTACGGTATACAAAAAATGTTTTGTCAAGTGTCTATCAAAACAGTATGATGAGCATCTGTTAAGTTTGTTAACTACAACATAGGCGCATTTGATTCAAATAACCGAGCAAACTGTCGTTGTCTGTTGTTGGTTGTTAAAAAATATTTAAAGTTACCACTGACTGTTTGCAAATGATTAAAAAGACTCAAAAAGAACCGGAATGCAATTGTAGGATGTAGAGTTATGGTGGCCAAACGGTTATGGGGAACAGAAGCTCTACAATCTGATCGTTGAGATGACGTTAATCCCAGAGAGCAATACGACTGGTGAAGACAAATTCACGTTCAACAAGACAATCGGATTTAGAACGGTGGAACTGGTTCAAGATCCTATTCAAACTACGAATGGGACCGGTCAGTTACCCAATAGAACTTCATGTTTAGTTTATCATACATGTGTCAATAAACTACAATTGACTGGGAAGCAAAATCATCTACAAGTTAAAAAGTGCCCCCCCCCTTCCCCGTCTCACAGGAATTGCTGGCAGGTGAACACCACATGTGAGAGTACATGCTGGCATGGTGCAGTAGACTACTTTTTCCACCAGGGAAAGAATTCTATCGTTACACAAAGTTAACTTGTTGTTGAGTTAAACATTTGAGAGCTTGACTTCAAACTTATGGCACTTGGGAATCATTAACTTGATATTCCTAACCCTCCATATTCGCAAATTATTTCCTGTCAAAGAATCAGGCTGTATTCGACTAACCGATACATGGAAGACTCACTTATGTGTTACATGAAACAATTCGTAATTTCACTCTTCAGGTCATAGCTTCTACTTCAAAGTGAATGACCTACCGATATTTGCTCGGGGTTCCAACTGGATTCCTGCCGACAGTTTCCAAGAACGAATCACACCGTATTACCTCGCCATTCTTCTGGGGTCTGCCAAACTTGCAAACATGAACATGTTGAGAGTATGGGGAGGAGGGGTGAGTAATGAAGCCACAGTTCTTAGATACAACCAGTTATCAAGCGAATGTAATGAAACATGTATCTTACGACACCTGTGTTTTTGAAACAACCTGCCATTTGTCATTTTTGATTCGCAGTTTTATTTTTAATTAAACTAAGTTTTGTGAAGACTTGTTTAAAGTTATAATTAATTATCCTAAGGAATAGTGCAAGTGACAGATTTATGGTAAATAGCAACGTTATTTTCTGGGTAGTTTCACAAATGAATTTTGCAATGTTTTTTCAGATTTTTGAAGATGATACTTTTTATGATTTAGCCGATCAGTATGGCATTCTAATTTGGCAAGACTTTATGTTTACCTCCCACATGTATCCTAGCAACAAAATTTTTCTCCAGAATGTGAAAGGCGAAATTGTCCATCAGGTACTGATTGCAAAATGGTATACTCATTTTATTTCCAGATTTATGAATCGGAAGAATTTTATGAGCTCGCAGATAAACTCGGTATATTAATTTGGCACGACTTTATGTTCGCATGTGCAATGTATCCAACTGATGCCACTTACTTACAGAATGTAAAAGACGAAATTATCCATCAGGTATCAATATCCTAGGAAATAAGGAGAGCATGCTCGTTTTATCTGTGGTACTATTGGATCGCTTTTATTAGAAATATATAAGTAGAACCTGTTTTCAGTGACACCCCATTTTTGCAGGGCAAATATGCCGTAAAAGGCAGGTGTGCCGTACAAAACTGATAAAACAAATATGAATAATAAGGATTTATTTTACAGTGACACTGCCGTAAAAGGCAGGTATAACCATAAAAAAGGTG
Source organism: Haplosyllis anthogorgicola (assembly GCA_038406195.1). NCBI lineage: Eukaryota > Metazoa > Annelida > Polychaeta > Phyllodocida > Syllidae > Haplosyllis > Haplosyllis anthogorgicola. The sequence goes on from JBCAUI010476727.1 coordinate 8,729, forward strand.
CCGCTAAAAAAGGTTCCACCATATCGGCTTTTCATGTACAACAGAATCTGCATGGATTCAAACTGTTTTTGTATTAAAATGTACCTCCGAAACATTGGTCTCTTCAAGCAGATTCGGCTGTACAGTAAGATTTTTTGCGATTGCATTTGGCAATATATGCAAATTGTGTATTTATAAATTTTATGTTTGCCTTGCTTGCTTCATATTCATTTAACCGCTTATAAGTGTTTATAAATACTCTTAAAATTGCTTATAATTCTTAATAATCTAAACTTTTTACTGCATTGGATAAGAATTTTATTAACCGAATCATGAGAAGTATAATAAAAAAAATTTAAATATTCATTGGAGTGAAAATATTGTAATTTTTGCAAAACTTACCTCCGAAGTCAAGAATGGTGTCTTCAGGCCAAACTGTAGACTTTTAATTAATCCGGAGATCGAATTTGACAAAGCCATTTTTTCGATGATTTAAATTTGTATTTTGTGTGCATAATTCAAGGTACTAAGATTAATGAGACATCCCAGCATTGCAGTCTGGGCAGGGAACAATGAAAATGAAGCAGCACTCAGGCAAGACTGGTAAGAATTAACTTAAATTTGAGCTAAGTACTAGCATGCTTTGTATAATTTAGGTACTAAGATTAATGTGCCATCCTAGTATAGCGGTGTGGTCAGGAAACAATGAATGTGAAATAAAGCTCAGCCATATGAGGTGAGACAATTATTGTTGTATGCTTTTATGCAGTGCTTTAACTATAAAATATTTTTGTGTGGACGGTACTATTCTTATCCAACAACAAATTCGCAGTAAGCATCAAACAGAGCCACTGACAAAGTCCGGGATACATTTTAATTTTAAAAAATGTTAATGTCCTGTATCTTTTGTGATTTATGGGAAAGGCGGGTAGAGTGTTTATGTTGTGAGAATGCTGCTCGTTTTTTTATTAACCCATTGATGTGCTCAGGTGAGATGTTTGCATATCTTTGATGTGCTCACGTGAGATGTTTGCACCCTTTGATGTGCTCAGGCGAGATGTTTGCATCTCTTTGATGTGCTCAGGCGAGATGTTTGCACCCTTTGATGTGCTCAGGCGAGATGTTTGCATCTCTTTGATGTGCTCACGTGAGATGTTTGCACCCTTTGATGTGCTCACGTGAGATGTTTGCACCTCTTTGATGTGCTCACGTGACATGTTTGCACTTCTTTGATGTATTCACGTGAGATGTCTGTATCAGTTTGATCCTTTTCTTCTTTTGAGTTGAAACTGAGAATTGCAACTCATCAAGTCCAGTTTGAGTATATAGAGAACAGAGTTTTTACTTAGCTCATCAGTTCTTTGCTCACAGCGAAAGACTGAACAACTCAGAATACTTGAGATACTTGTATAAACAAACGGATTACTTGTGTAAACAAACCGATAACTCAAATATGACTTCCACGTACAACCACTTTCATCATGATAAGGTATGTATTATTGTAACTCGTACCAAATATTTTATCATTTTGGTTAATATTTTCTCTTATGATTCGTGATAAATCACAAATTACATAACAGCAATAAACATTTATACATAAACATGAATGTTTTCATTTTACTTACAGCAAGGTACAGCTGGGTACAGCTGGGAATCTCTGGCAGCAGCAGATGCAAGATCCAGTAGTCCAACAGAGTCGCTTCTCCAAGAGCTCTTGGATATCTGCTCACAGCCAGCGACAAGTCCACGGCTTATCAGCCCGGGCATCAGCTTTCCCATGATGCCGAATGGTTCGTCTACATCTAATATGTCTGTGCCTCAAGACATAACACAGATCAATAGCTCGTCTACGCCGTCAGTGCCACAGACCATCACAAACTTGGATATTATGAATAGTTCATCTTCGCCCAGTATTGCGATCCGTCAGCCCATCACTTACCACCAGAGCGTTAGCAGCCCTACGATTACGTCCACTACAAACAACCAGTTCACCGGAGTGATACCCAGTACACCACAACAATCTTTTTCCTCGCGGATAAACAGGAGTGACCTTTTCTACTCTCCAATTATACCGTCTCCTGGATCTTCAGGCACCAATCAACCGCAAGTGCCCATGAGAATTCCAGAATACTCCAGCTACCCAACTGGTGGACCACCGATGGGACAACCAGATCTACTTATAAACAGCCCTGCCTTGAGATCAGCACCGCTACAAGAAGCCCTACAGGCTGAGTGTCGTCCAAATGTTCTACCACTGAATCTTTTACAAGCAACGTTACCAGCATCGGGCCAATTCCAGGCTCCGCAAATTCCTCTTTCTGCCAGATCAGGCATGCTTCAAGTCGCTCTCATCAACTTAGAGAAAACGCACAAAAACAAAGCAGTAGATCTTCAGCGTTTCTACCAGATTCAGTCCGCGAAGATAGAGGCAGACCGTGTCGCACAACTTTGCAATTCTCGTCATGTTCCGTCTGTTTTGCCGATAGTGAATCAGTATTACGATATGCAGCATCACTCACTCATCGACAATATAGATCTCCAAGTACACTGTCTTCGTTATCAATTCTCAGCATCCGTCTCTGGGGTAAAAACAGATTCAGTTATCAACAAGGAAAACAATGCCCAACCAGCACAACCTGTAAAAATAGTCAAGCGAAAATCAGGAAAGCCTAAGCCTCTCAGTGATGCAGCTGTCCGAATCATGACCAACTGGTACGAGCGCCATATCGATCACCCATACCCATCTGTATCATCAGCAGAGATGTTGGCCAAAGCAGGAGGTATTACAACAGAACAGGTGAAGAAGTGGTTTGCCAACAAGCGTATGCGAAATGCAAACACCAAGCCTCAGCGAGAAATGGCAGCAGCACAACGCAAACATCTTCTATCCTGCGACCCCACTACAGAGCAACCTGATTTCAAAAAGCTTCGGTTCTAAACATTTTATACAAGAACTTTAATGTATTTATGGTGCTAAAGTGTAAATAGTGTAAATACTGTCATCTTATTTATGAAAATAAATTGATAAAAACTACTCCATGTTGTTGTGTTATCTGACATTTTCTCGTCTCTTTTCTAATACATGTATTTTATGGCATGTTGTTCTGCAGGTACAAGACAAAATCAAATTATACCCTGTATTACAATGACTACATTAAACTGTACATTGATACTGTGATGCCAGTGGTACAGAATCTCGAACTGGATCCACTTCGACCATTTGTCTCATCCAGTCCGTCAAATGGCATTGACACGGAAAAATCCGGATGGGTCGCCCAGAATCCACAATCTACCTTATCAGGAGATAGTATGTTTCTCTCATTATACAAAAGTGCAATTTTAAGATAGAGTTTATATTATAAAAGCGTGCATATTTTGTTTCTATAGTGACTGCAGTAACGACTGCATTACAATCGAATCTGTTTTGAGCGGCATTTGTCTTGGGTGACATTTTGCCTTTTTACGGCAGTTTTCTCTGTCCGTGTTTATTTTATCTGTATGGAACGGCATTGCTGCCGTTTACAGCATTCTGGTCATCCAAAGTCGGGTGCGGCCATAACAGGTTCTACTGTATCTAATAATTATGTGAGGGATGCTGGGAGCAGCCTGTCTATCTTGTACATAATGCAACTGGCATTACATTTGTGTTGCATGAACTTGTAGTATTTTATTAGTACTCCCCATTGTTGGAGACAAGTTAATGTGTAGAGCATTGAACTCTGCACTGGTGAAATTGATTGTTCCTGAATTAGAGACAGTACAATGTTTGTGATTTCAGTTCATCATTACGACTACCATTCTAATGCATGGGATCCCTCAGTATTTCCTACACCGAGGTTTACTTCTGAGTATGGTTATCAGTCATGGCCCACGTTTAACACACTAATTCCAGTATCAAAAGAAGAAGATTGGGATTTGATTAGTAAATTTGCGGCTTACAGACAACATCATCCAAATGGTTTGTTATTGTATGTGCTTCTTGGCTACGATAATAATTTTTGGTGTGTTTACAAAGTACTCTCAATCGATGAATGTGACGTTAAGTTGAAAAATATCTTCTGAGCATTTACTGTTAAGAAGAGTGGAGATAGGAGAGGCAAGAGCAATGTGAATACAATAGATTTCGGGTCCCTAGAGTACGGCTACGGCCATGATGTTTCCTTGTGTAACGCGAGTTTAAGTAACTAAATTTTATTTGCAGGAAACAAAGAATTAGTTGCCCAGATTAAGCAGAATTTGAAGTTTCCATTCAGTTCAAATAAAACAGAAGAATTCAGCAATTTCATTTATTTGACCCAGGTATACTCCTATAACTTACTCTTTTGTTATGCAGCTCTTTTTGATGCCAAATGAAATTTTAATTGTACTTTTTGTAGCATCAGTTGCTTTCCTGACTTTATTTGATTTATACCGTTCAGATTTATCAAGCAATGAGCATCAAGACAGAATCAGAGGTGTACTTGAGAGCACAGAGCGACCTTAATAAAGATGGTGAAGGTCTCACAATGGGTGCACTCTACTGGCAGCTCAATGATATTTGGCAAGCACCAACATGGGCATCCTTAGGTCAGTTCCGATCTGTGACACTTTTTTTCACTGTGTATGTATGTGCAATCTGTCTTGAGTGGCATCCTATAAAAGGCAAGAATGCCTTTTAAGATAGAAGAAATAAATAGGAATATTAAATTCTCGTGTTGGAGTAAAGCTGTTATTAAAAGCAAAATGTCGCCAAATGCCGCTCAAGACAGGTTCAATTGTACTTTTGTCTCTTTTTTACGTAGTACAATGTATTACATAGTTGCCCAAAGTGACAGCAGCCTTTAATCTATATTTCATTAACACTAGATGGAACCCGTCGGTACCCGACGGGAGTACAAAGAGAGACAGAAAGAATATATATATATATATGATGCAGCAAATGATCCAGACAGTAAAAACCATTGCTGCTCATCTGCCACATTCAGACAGTGCAGCTCACC
>JBCAUI010476838.1:0-13686 GCA_038406195.1 Haplosyllis anthogorgicola
ATGAAAACGAGGAAAATTGGGGCCATTGGGGGGGGGGTGCCGCCGGCGCGCGCCCCCCCTAGATCCGCCAATGATTTGGTTATTTTAGTGACGTAACATACCTGAAATTTGTGGAGCATTCGCATTACTGACACAAACGTAATTCTCGCACCACTAAAATGTTAATTGACACAATTAATTAAAATATCTAAGTTATCAGTAGAAAATTTTCAGAATATTTGTTAGTGTTAGTTGTTTGCTGACTTGCGGAGTTGACAGTTTCGTTTCCCCCGATGAGATAGCCTAAAAGTTCCAAGCTCGTTTTACGTCAGCAAATTTCGAGGGAATTGGACAGTTTTTCTTACCATTTGATTTCCACATGAAGTGAAATCCAACGTTTGGTTTGGAGACTCTCCTATGTTACCGGCATTTGGATTGAAACATTGTAACCTCGAGCAAACGGTTTGGAGTCCGGTTTGGCCCTAGTAATGTGATAGAAATAATATGTTGCAAAATGTACAAAATGATAATAAGATCTTTTTAATTTGGTGTATCCATACATCACATCTCGTATGCAGATACATGTATCAAATGTCTGTCAAAATTAAGCGGACATTTTAAGTTTGAGAGTAAGAATAATGGGAAAATGGAAGAAAGCGTTATATGTACTATCAGAGATTTGTGCATGTACTAAAATACAGAAAACATCTACGGTACGTTATCAATACTTACTCCGGAATAATAAGCTCCACTTTGACCTAAAGTCGTTTGACACTGCTCATTAAGAGATACAGTCGGAGCACTGTCATTTGCCACACACTGAAAATTCTCACACCACTGCAACAGAAGTACATTTTTTTTAAGAACATGATACCTGAATATAATGGTGTATTAATGAAATGTATACTTAAAATTGATTTTCCACACCATATTCTGACACGTTGGGCAAACTCGACCGAAAAATACATAAATCTGATACGGCAAGGCAAATATTTCATTAATATATGAAGTGCGTAAATTTGTAATGGCATTAAACCGGAAAAGCAAGCATTAGAAATATATATTACAGTTTGTATTTTAGAAAACTGCAAACAAATAACGAGATAGTAAGCGAATCTGGAAAAATAGGAAACAATATCAACAGGAAAAGAAAAAAAGTTATGGAAAGAGTACTTGCTACTACAAAGGAAATCTAAGTTTTATTAGATAACACTTTCTAGTCAAGAGTAACAGAAAAAAAGAGTATCCGGGTACAGCTTGTAATAAGTAACAGATAAATGAATAACTATGCAGAGATACTTTTTCTCAACAATGTGTATGTATAAAAGAATATAAAGATTAAATTGATTATTCCTAAACCAAATTGTAGTATTGTCTCAGTTTCTAAAGACAAACACTAAAGGTAGAACGAAATAAGCTTAGAAACGTAAATTAGCAGCAGACAATTTACACTATTCCCTTGTAATCAAGACATAAATGACAACAAATAGATCTAAAGGCAAAACCTGTTGACAATTAGTGTTCAGTGTGTAGCTCCATTATATACATAAAAGGAACTGTGACAGAACTTATCATTACAATGTGGGCACAGCTGAACATAGTCCATGTAAAACTTGATAAATTATGGCAATGGAAATTATTGTTATAAACATAGAGATAGATAGATAGATAGATAGATAGATAGATAGATAGATAGATAGATAGATAGATAGATAGAAAAGAGCGTAAAACAAAACGGAATAGAGCAGATACATAGATCCCAAGGATTTCTCGATCTCGATTTGTTAACGAATGCGAAACTGTACAAAACCGACTTTATTTTAGTTACCATCTTATTTCCACAAGTGGTTTGATCTAAAGCTCTGCCCTCGTAGTTAATTAATGCATTCGTTGAGGGTCTGTGACACTGAAGAACGCTACATATTTGGCCAATGTTTCCCTCATAGTAGGAGTTGGCTTCACCAGTGATGGCCTTGCACTGCTGGTCTCGGGTGTACCGCAGTCCAGGTGACATGCGTAAAAATTCCAGATACTCAGTAGTATTGTATACATCACTGGAGTTCACCATGCAGTTGTTGTTGCTGAACGTATGTGATAGAATATGAAGAAATACAAACTTTTTAAAGAAAATATTTCAAATAGGTGAACTAAGAGACGAAAGCAATAGGAAAGTTTAGAGTTCTAAAACACAAGTGTTAAATCAGTAGATTTAAATTAACTAGTAACAATTATCTTTTTTAAACATATGTAACAGGAAATTTCAAGGTTTGAATTATTGCACTTTTTACTTTTGGTTCAGTTGATCTGTTGTATTTACAAAAGCCTCAATAGAACAAGGCGAAAAGAATTTCAGGTTCCCAACGTTTGTGGCAAATTCCAAATTTGTTGCCATTATGTAGTTACTGGAGTCCATGCAGATCCCGGTATCACCATCATGAAGCGCACCAAGACTGCAAAAAAAATTATTTGACATCTTAGGACTCAACACTAGTTGTGAATAAGTACATTTTGCTGGTTAATTGATTCTTTCAGGGAAATACTCCAACAATAATGTGTTTAATGCCTGCTGGTTGTTGCGTTTTTCTATGAGTAATTTGTGCCAGCCTGGTGTCTGACAGCCGTCTGTGTAGCCTTAATACAATCAGCACATTCGGCTTGAGCCAACCCTCTAATATGACATTTAATGAAAAAGGAATTCATATGCTTTTTTTCATGGCATTGTCTCTAAAAATCAAAAAGTCATTACAGTTGTAGCGACAAAAATATCGAGTAAACCAGATCAGAGATAGCACAACAATGGTATTGAAACAGGTAATTTCTCACACCTTTCGTCCCTTTTTTTTCGAGATGGCAGCATTGGTACAAATTTTCTATGAAAACGAAAGCCACTTACTTGTGGCCTAACTCATGAGCGCCAATTTGCCAGGTCACTTTGATCCCCTCATACTCTATAATGGAAACCCCTTCAGAACAGATACCTCCGATGACAGACCTGCCCTGTACGCCCGTGTTATTTCCAATCACCAGATTGTACCTGAAACAATAAGATAACAATGCGGGAAGCCACCTGCCGTTCCGCAAGTTAATCTCAAAGAGATTGCTTGTTGCACACATCGTTAAAGAGCACTTTTTCTCCCAAATCTTATCAATGGATAGGATACGACTGCAAGAAAACCAAAATACAGTCGAACCTGCCTTGAACGGCCACTAAATTTTACAACAAAAAGTGCCCGTAAAGCACGAGTGACCTTACAAAGAATAGGTGTCATGGTGGATGGTCACTATCATTGTCCTATTATTTTCCATTTTCTGATAAATTTGTTTCAAAATATACTCAACGATTATCCATTTATGGACCAAACAATTAGATTACTATTCATTATTGGTACTTTCACAGTTTTTGGAAAGAATTACTGCAAAAAACCGTTAAAATGTCTTTACAATGTTTTACAAAACATCATAAAAGTGATAAGAAAAGCCACAAAATTACTAAAAATGGCCAGTTTTAGTGGCCTTATTCCAAGGTGACCGTAAATAAACATGAAATACAAGAGGTTGCAACCAAAATTGGCCGTTTAAGGTAGGTGACCTCACAAAGCAGTGACCGTTCAAAGCAAGTTCTACTGTATAGGCAGGAAACTGGAAAATTTGACGACAGTGTTTGTGTACCTTGTGCGATTTTATTAGAATGAAGCAGTATTGCTCAACTAGATTAGATTAGATTAGATTAAAGGGGAGCTACTTTCCAAGCAAGCGGTTCCATACATTGCATTTGGGACATGTATACATGTGATGAAGAAAGTATTCGCATATTCGAATTGTGGTAAATGACATAATGATAAACAGAATGAATAAACAGTGATATATATGCTTACCTCATCGCAATCTCTTACCTCTGCAAATCTCAATGTGATTTAATGTGATCTAAATATAATTGATGACACGCGACTTCTGTTCAACATAATGCTTGCAAATCAGATGTCAATTGTGCCATTGCATTAAATCAGTTTTTGTGTTGCATAATACTATAATCTACCTACCAAGAACAAATTAGTATTAAACAGATATGTACATGGGATACAAGCTAGATAAGCTATGACTATACTATAATTCAATTGCAAATACTGTGATAACAGTTGAGAGATTGCATAAACGTTCTTTACAAAAGCACTGTATCAATCATAATACTCAGAGCAAGGGAAATTTAAACCGTTTTAAAGCCTCAAGTATACACCAGTAAAATCTTATCAAACTTTACAAGTGTTAAGAAATAAGTAACAAACATTTTGATATCTTTTTCCATTCCTGAAAATATCACTGCATTTTCAAGGATTCAATGTACTGCCAATTTTGTTTTAAATTAGAAAAATATGTCAGAATCTGGTTCCCTTTCATTTTCACGCACTAAGTCAAATAATGTTGTAATTGCTTTTGTAGGTAAAATGAAAGAGTCACATTATCAAAAAGATTGGGTTGTACATGCCGAAAAACCCAAATTGAGGCAACCGGTGCCAAGACCAAATTTTGATCGGGTACTTTTTTTTTTTAAATTCAACATATATATATATATATATATATATATATATATCAAAATTTATTTACGACATAACATTTTACACAGAAATTGACATACATGAAGGAGATCAGCAACTTTAGTAAATTAACTTTTATGATAAAAATAATTTTCTTTCAAGAATAACCATTTTGGGAAGTTAATTCTGATGAGTGTAAAACTTCCTTTCGAGATACTGGAAATCAATTAATAGCTTTGTCACATTTGAACTAGATCTTATCTTGTCAATTTATTTATTTAAAAATAGATAAAAAAAGAAAACAATTTTAGGAGTGATAGGTTAACATGTATCACTATGAGAATAGGAATATATGACATTATCTTACATTTAATAATATTAAATGAAGAGTTGCATCAGACAATAGGAAAAGAGCACAGGTATTCAAAAAGATGTTAGAAGAGAAATATTTGAAAAAAGGTTACTCTGCCGCAAGACACAGCGTTTATATTTTAGATAAAATTTAGATGTAAATAGAAAATATTGTAGAAATATTTTGCCTTAAAATACGATGATGGCACAAGAAAGACTGAAAAACCAATCAAAGTACATGTAGTTTTGCAAAATAAAGCAGTATTAAAACAGTGAAGTCCTGATGTCTGTATCTAGGTGTACTAATGTCAAGGAGCTGGTTTTAAGAGTCAAAATACATAACGTTCATTAACACAGGAAGAGTGATAGAATACGAAAACGAAGGGATTTCTTTTCAAAGAAATGAACAATAAGCACTTAGAAGATTTCAAAATAGAAAATAGCCATATTAAGAGTATTAAATAGTTAATGACAATCCTGTTTGTGTATTGGATAAAAACTAGACGTATCCACAAGAATGTTAACTTTGTATCGTAACTGATCGTGTATTTATTGGTTTAACCGTACTTATGAGCTTATGTTTTAACCGTCTGGGTGTTTGAACATTGATGCATTATCTCTAGCACTCACGTTCACATTTCACATTCTAAGTTTTTCTTACAATTTTGTTTACCTAATCTACCAATTTTTTTTGTATTTGAATTGCAATCAATTTAAATGTAAGTTTCTTGGTCATTTTTGGCACAAGGACTGAATTTAGTCTAGACCAGTATCCCATCGTTGGACTGAAATTAGTATTAACCTAAATGGCATTTAAACTAAAATTGACTTGAGACAAAAATCAGTTTAAATATCAGACAGTTTATGTGTCTGAAATTTTAGGTGGACTTGGTAGCGAATGAAATAAGAAAAACCCCTAATGAGTTGAAAATTCTCACTCCACCCATCCCAGTTAAACTAGTTTTGTCTGAATATGAAGGTTGGAGATGAGACAATAGTTATAGAAAGCATTTCTCGGACAAATGTAATGAGTATCCTACGACAGTAAGACTATTGGGACTACTGAAGTGACATCATTTCCTTTCAGATGTACTTGCGGTATTTCCGGTGAAAGGTCCCAGTTTTGAGAATCTCACGGATTTGTGCGCATGCTGCTAGCGTCCCTGACGAGATTCCAGGGCGAATTGTAAAATCATTCTGCTCACTGAAACTCGATTGCAACATCCCTCAGTATGGCCAGTGTGAGCAATGTATTTCGGTTAGTCTGTGGCTCTGATTTCTCAAAGGAAGTTGATTAACGTTGGTCTCTTTTCATCAAAAACATTTTCGTGTAAGGTATTTCTAGGACAGATGATAGTAAAAGCTCGATCGGAAGAAATATAGGTACTAGACGTATGAATGCAAGAAAAATAAAAAGATACATTGTCATAAAAGAAGGTAATACAAAAAGGAAATAAAGAAAATAAAGACGAAACGTGAAGCACAATCGAACAAAGGGAAAAATACAGCACTCAAAGACGATGGGAAAGTTGTATAGGAGCTCTTAACCCTTTAGTTGTCGTGGCCTTTTTCTCTGCGCAGATTAAATCATGCATTTAAAATTAAAGATTACCGACATGAATACATTCATTCGGAAACATTATTGAGGATATAATGCAAAAATATAAAGCACATGTCGTCATTATCGAGAAAATGATCATGACAAAAGTATCTTCATATTTAAAGTGAAAAATAACCAGGTGGTAAATTTCACAGCAAGATATATCTGGCAAGAAACATTGTAAAATGATTTGTGTGTGGTTATTCAGATTTTCCTGCTGAAGAAAAAGCTTACCCTGAAAAAAGCATCATATGATCGTATCCAGCAAACATATCGGAGTTGTTTTGTATGTAGTTAGTAAACCGTATCAAGGCTACTTCAGCATCGATGGTGTCTCTTTCGGGCGTTGACTGTTTGATGTCTTCCGTGTAGGCAGAAGAATCGGGAGTCTGGTCAAGAAAACGCAAAAATAAACCATATTGATGGACGTCAAGTCAATGTGTAATTTTCGGCAACAAAAAAGTGAAATGAGTATTCTTAGTTTGCACGACACGAAAATACTCCTATTGACTTTCATTGATTTAGTTTCACTTTACTAACTGATCTTCAATTTAATGTGAAACAACACGGTAATTCCTATTTAATATGTTTAGTTCCTATTTATTATTTGCAGTTGCTCGTATTGATATGGGGTTAAGATAGAGTTGTTCTTGTTCTTACCGTCGCCACCAGAAACGCTTTTAAAATGACATTGTAACTGTACTCGGATGTCGATATGGATTGGTAACGTGTGTCCATCTAAAATAGAGATTAAGAGATTGCATAAGAAACAGGAAATGCGCAGATAAGGTTCCTTGTTTTAGCGCGGGTCACAACATGTTTTCCATCTCTTTTGGTTCCGGGAAAACATTGTCAGGAAAATTTAATAGATATAATATTTAGAAATAAAGTAACAGAATTTACTTACACCATTAAAAACATGGGCGAACTGATATCTTATTTTGGTCAAGGCCTCTGCCTGTCTGTCACTTGCCGATTTCATCGAATCTGTATTCGCATAAAACCTGGATGTTGAAGAAAGATTTGATAGGGATGGATTAGTGATTTTTACTGTATAATGGATGCTGAGGTATCAAAATGTTAAATTAATGGGGATTAATTTATCTTTCCGTCTCCGTATGCGTTAAGGCTGCATTGTAACGCTAACTCGTCTGGTGCAATCAGGCTGCATTTCCTTACTCTGCGTATGCCTAGGCCCCAAGTCATGTTTAATTGTCTGTGGCCTGTATTTATAATGTGCTGCTAATGGTAGTTTGCTAACTGGGGCATGTAAAGGTACCCCTCCCCATAGACAACACTTTCATGAATTTTCACCTGAGCGTCACACCCAACCTGAACCACAACCTCAACCCCACAACCCTTGAGGATAACACCCACCTGGAGTACAATCCATAGTCAATAACAGCCAAGGTTTCAATGTAGTTGGGTGTGGCGCTTCTCTTCTGTCGTTGACCGTAACGCTTATCGGGGTATTCTTCATTTGTCAATACGTAATTCACTTCATTCTCAAGAGAGCCACCATCATACGGACCTTGTGGAACAATAAAGGCCTATTTAATCATTACATTCTTGTCCTCTTGGAAGAACTCGATTGTATAAATTTCAGGTTATACCATGTTTCAAATCAAGCCTGTGCACGGAACGCACACACTTCAGCGAATTGGCAAAAAATTCACCTGCGCCGTTATAGAATCATTTATTCTCGTACGCACATTATTTAACACAAGCATTTTTACCTTTAAATTTTAGTTTACGTATCTTGTACTTCGTCTTCGATGAATTCTGTTTTGTCTGTTTTGATGGCTCAAATTCATAGGTACCAGTTGAGGTGCTGAAGGAACCACTCTGTAAAGCGTATTTTGAAACATTATTGTTGCCAAAAAGTCATAAAGGACTTGAGTTTATTATTTTCAAATCGTACTGATATCAAAGGAAACGAGAACAGTGACCGAGTTTCCTCTTCTTTCAGCGTGACTGTTATATCATCTGTGCAAGATTATTAGGTTCAACCACAGTAGACTACTTTTTATGTCAATTTGATAGCAAGACGACCAGAAGGCCGTTTCTATTCAAATGTCATTTTCCATCTTAAACTAAATGCAAAAAAAGTTACCATTTGGCCTGAGAAGGCTCCATAGTCGTCTTCAAAAACAATGGATGAATCGTGAGAGCTGTCTTGGTAGTAACAAGTCTCCCGCCTTCTTTCTGGTAATTTCTATAATAAAAGGTATCTGATTGCACTGATTGTGATAATAAATAATCTGTCTGTGAGAAAAATAAGTACATAAGTCATCGACATGAAATGCTTGTGTAAACCAACTTAAATCACAAAATAAATGTGACAGACAAAAATATATTCGTCATAAAAAGTAGAGAGATGTTGCTTCACTCAGTACCTAATACGATAGCATGACGACCAGATGGCCGATTCTATTCAAATGCTAGCTTTCCATACCTGGTATTCTGACCACATCTCTATGTCGTTTCCTCTTCCGACAAATATGGGGATTTGCTCTGGTTCCATCAGTGTGTTCAAATACAGGTCAAGCGCCACCGTTTCACCATCAAGCTCAAGGGCAACTAGAGGTAGAATGAGGAAAACGTGAAAATACAAAACAAAAATACGAAAACAAGTACGTTTGATTGATTAACTTCTTTCTTAGTAAATAAACATACCCCATTATTCCTAAATAAATCGCCGGGCGCTAAGACCAAATTTTCGGATGAAAGCTTTACTAAAACCTTCCATAAAATGAGTATCGAAGACCAAACAAGTGTTTTTATATCAAAATAAAAATATCGAGATCACCATATTCAGCCACAAAGCTCATATGGCTTATAAAATCTGTACAGAAAAAATATTTTAATTTGTTTCATTTGAAATAAATTTCATTCAAGAGGTCAACATTTAGTCAATTTCTTAGTGAAAAAAGAAGAGGCCCTTTAATTAGAGACAGCGCTTTATTTAGGAACAATACGGTGATTGTTATTGTAAGAAATGCCAAGTTCAAATAGGCAAAATAAAATATAATGGGAATTTAATATTTTTATTTGAACAAACACTGGTTCCAAACGAAGGAGAGTTTCCACATGATTTATGGTCTTTATTTTTCTTTTTATCAAAAGATGGGAACATAATATGTAATCAGTTCATGACAGATTGTATTAAAAAGGTTTTTGATTTGTGTGTTGAGCAGAAGCGTAAGATTTCTTTTGGCATTGTGTATGTGATCCTTTCATGTAACACAGTTTGGGTAAATGAGAAACGTCAGTAACAAGCCGTCTGTGAACATAATTGATGTAGTAATGTAATACAAAAAATACAGCGAGAATATTATTGTTCTGTTTTCGTTCGCCGCGCATAATTTATTACCGTTAAACAGGATATCAAGTTACACAAACAATTTTCCTTCAGAGTAATACCTGCAGAAGCAATATAAGTTATTCACAATTTTAAGGGAAATTGTTTGTATTATTCAGGATAGGATGCAAAGTTTCAAGGTTTACACGGGTGTGGTGACAGCACTATGTTGCACATGTACAAAAGTCTCAAGGGTGTGGTCCTTGTCCAATTATTTCCTTATGCTACTAGTATGTAAACTTATATGATCAAAGTGGGTACTGAATTTTAAACTTAACATATTTAAGAAGCTAGGTTTAAAATTACCGTTTAAAACTTTAGGACAGTCTTCAGCTCTGTCGAATTGGTAAACATTCCTCTTTCGGCTGAAATCCAGATCTGTTTTGATGTTGATTTCAATCGTTCGTTCCAGCCATTCTTCATCGTAAAACGATTTCCCTTGAACCAAAAATAACAAATATTCAGGATAAAATGGTTCCATTTTGGATTTTTATAGAAACTCACGCCGTATTTTTATGGAAACTAAACAGAGCCAAATTCAGGATATTTCAAAACATAATGGTTTGGTGTTTCACGTGTCGCATGGTTCGCAAGAAAACCAACAAACAATAACAAAATAGGTTCAGGTTCACTGCTAAATCCAGCGTCAATACCTATGACCTTATTTCCAATCTCAATTTTAACTTACAGAGAAACGACCACCTAATTTTTGAAGCCTACGTGGTCATCTGTGGGGTGGTGGTCTCCGAAGTCCAAATTGTGTAAAATATAATATAATAAATAGCAATGTATTGTGGTCATGGATGGCGGGGTGGTCGTACAAAATGTGGTTTCACTGTATAACATTGGGAACAGGAGAAGTCCTATTTTAAAATTGTCGTGAGTTTTGCTTGCATAGTCAACCCTATGTCTATTTTCAACACAGTGAATATTACGTTAATCATGTGTAAAACACAAAAAGCTTATACATGTAATACCCAACCTAAACATACAAAGCAATGCTGAATAAATCATTCAAAATATTTCCGACCGTTTAAGGGGTTGAGCACATCCAACCTTGTGCAAATATTAAATACAATGCAGCGTAACGCAAGTTTAAGAGCTCCTACACGTTTTAATGTCGAAAAGTAAATATACGCACTCAACAAAAGTTCTCCGTGAATTAGGGAAACAATCATTAGTATTACTGGGGTAAAATCGAAAATTAAGTCGCGGAATTATTTTCCCGCTTACAGTAGATAATATGTTTTTTGTTGCCAACTTGTACATTGGATCAAGTTTCCTCTGATATACGGGCATTCTGCTATTCCTTTGACATAACTCTGGGGAGGAAAACTTCTTACATGAACCGCTTTACAAAATATTTCTGCAACTTTTTGAGAAAACGTGATATCACACGGTACTCGCAGTGTTCAAAAAATTAGGGGAAAAAGTTTCAGAGTTATGTTTAATAAATAATATTACACTGTTTATATTCTACTCAACGTCTTACCGATTTCCTACCCTGTAAATATCAGGTATTGTAATTCAAAGAAAGATTTTTTTGGAAGAAGATTTACTGTCTTGTCGAGATCACAAATGGTAGCCACTGGCACTTTATATAAAACCAGGCATTGCAAATAATTGCTGTATGATTAAAGTTAAAAAATAAAATGCAAGACCAAAGTACAAGCAGTAAGTAAATGTTAAAGTTGCAGTGAAAGTCAACATGTCCTGAAAATTAAGAGTAAATTTTTATAAATCAGATCATTAAATAACTATCAAAAGTTAAAGGTCCCCCAACAATTGAATTCCAATTGAACTTCACGCTGGGTTATTGACATTCTATTGAAATAAAATTGATATAAATTTAACGATCTAAACAAATGTCAAAATAGTGCCTTAACTATCATCAAAGGCAGTTTTGTGGTTTTTAGGATAAGCTCCTGCCATCACTCTATCAAACTGAGCCTTCACAAAGAAGTTGAATTGAAAATTAAATTTTCTACTAAACAATTTTACAGGCCCCCGGTCAAAGAAAAACTCAATTTTTTTTTATCAGATTGACTATAGTTGATGTAGGCAGTGTAAGGGTTAAAACATTAGTTTCATTTTAAAGCCCATCTTTTTATAGATCGCATTTCAAATTTTGATTATATTGATAGTGATTTGTTTAAAACCAATTGGGGTTGTAAACTAAAATAAAGTTAATTAAATATCATGAGTTGCTGGGAAGCTGATTGATTATAGTTAATTTCAATTTGTGATTAGAATTTCACTATGTTTTCACGATGTTTTGTTTAAGTGTGCAGTGTGAGTTTTTGTTATTCCAAAAATGAAAATGAAGAGGCATGAACGAAAAATTATCCTAAAGGCACAAAACACAGATATTAATCTTTGATAGTGAATGTGTTGTAAATTCAACTGGTTAGGTGTATCATAATCACCAACATCATGATTATTAAGTATACAAAGTCTGATGACACTGACCATTAGTCTAATAACAAAATTTAGCATATCATTATATTTGAAGTTCTAATCCATCCATTCTAACATAAATTTATATGCATTGAAAAATGTGTAATTGTCGTGATATTCCGGATTTTTGCGCCACAACTATAACAAATTTAAAGCTTTTACGTGCTTTGAGAACCAGTTACAGTTTTTAAATTCGATAAACCTTTAACAAACAGGTGATTTTGTCAATATTTCCGTGATTTTTATCATCACAATTAACAACATTCCCAATTTCATTCTAAGTTGTTTGTTGAGACTGAGGTATTTTATGAGTCGTGCTCTAAATTGTTTCATTTAAAGACAACAGGAGTCCATATTATCCACTATTTCTCTTACCTTGGAGTGGCCACACGTTCAAAAGCAGCAGAAACACGGATATCCACATTTCTAAAGCCTACCGCATGCAACTTGCTTTAAGCTAAACTAGATAATTCTTTTCTACCGTAATCTTCACCTCGCTCTTTTTGCGCAACGAAATCTCCATGGTTTCTTGGTTTTGAATAAAGGGCATGGTTCCTTATGATGCCGTGTGAATATTGCATGTCAAGGCGTGGTCTTTGGAACGTGGTGGGTAATTACGCCACGAAAACAAAACAAAATAATCTTGTTGATATCTTGGAAAGCGGTAAATTAGGCAAAATAATAGAGGTTTCCCAAAATTAATTTTTGGTTGTTTAATGAGCTTAATTTACCTAATTAGGTAAACAAAAATTAATTTCGAAAAACCTGGATTGAACACCGAAATTTATGTGATGCCTGGAATAGAACAAAGGATTTATCATTTGAATGGATTGTTTAGTACTCATGTTATAGTATACTCCGTGTATAATTAGCACTAAAGGGAGTTGATAATCTTGAGCAGGATTTCCACGTGGTGTTCAGTAAAGCTCGTACTACCTTGTTTGAACCGTGTATTCCACTAGTTTATACCGCAGTCTTCATTTCTGTATGTCGCATGAGTCGGCTGTTTTTTCGTGTCCTGCAACTAAGTCTCGCACTACTGCCCCTCGCATAAGCAGATAGATAAATAACCAAACACATTAAATCGAATTAATTTTTCATATTTTGACTACTTTGTAGACGGTCGGTTTCTTTTCTGGCGTACACTTATCATTAAGTTTCATACCATGTTTAACGTCAATACACTGGTGTTTACTCTTCACTATCAACCGTGTCCAATGTTTTCGTACACTCCTACAAAAGGGTACCATTTACTGATTCCAACATTTCGTGAAGTATTTTAAACCTTTTAGTAATTGATATGTGTCGAATGTCGTGGGGTTATGCTGTGCGTTGTACATATAACTCTAACCCGAGGCGTTACGATGACTCTACGTTTATTACCACATATGATACATGCATGGGGA
>JBCAUI010476949.1:0-13686 GCA_038406195.1 Haplosyllis anthogorgicola
AACCGAAGTCTGTCCATTGACAGTTTTAGCCTTAAAACACAGTTTTAAGCAAATTGCAAAGGTACTGGGGTTTCAAAAAAATGACCATTTTTTTCATGCCCTCCCCCCTAAATAAGGATTAATGGGGGTCACAGGGCCAGCAACCCTTTGTCTTCAAGCAAATTTTGATATTTTTGAATCTTCAGGCATGTAAATCTAGTGGTATCTTCAACTTGGAATTGTCTCATGGTCAACACTGCAAAGGACCATCCTCACTAACTGCCTGGCACCAAATAAGGTGCCAGTCAGTGAAAACACTAATACAAGTAACAATTAAAGTTACACTTTGGAGGTAAATTTTGGAAAAGTCAAGGGTGTAAACCATCTTTAAACATGTGTAGTGGCTACCTGGTGACCAGCTCACAAATCAAACCCAGTGCTCTTGAAAGCCCGTAATGTAACCTGCTGACCCACACTTAAGACATAATTCTCACAACATAATTGAATGGTGATGACTGCCTCCTATTAGCAAGCCCCCATGTCTCCTCTTAAAAAGCACTATTTTTGAGGACCCTAGGGTATTGAAAGGGTTAAACAACAGAAGTTCACAGAGGAGGAAATGATGGGTGGGGTCTCTTGTGTTCCAGTATCACCAAGACATTGTTGAGCACATTCATGTCCAGCTTGAAAGTCCTGTGAGCACCAAGGTGATGGTGTAATTTTTGGTATAAGTGTGTCATTCAGCTTATTCCATGCAATAAATTAACCACCACACTTGATAATTTAAATATTTTAGTCATGGAGTGGAAAGGTATTCCAATGTGTGAAAGGAGACCAAACTCCCTGACCAATAAAGTCACACTTGATTCATAGCAAGCACATATCTAAGGTAAAATGCAATTTTACCTGCCAGCATGATCATTGATCAGATATTGGTTTCTCCAATTGATTGGATATTGATTGTAGAGCATCCAGGATATCAAGCACAAACTACATCATCCAGGGTTGTCTTTAATTTGTCAGTAATTTTCCATCCCATATATGGTAATGTCACATGGTCATTAGTGGGGTGATGGAATTTTCCTCCCCATTTATGATAATGTCACATGGTCATGGCACATGGTCTGACCAGTGGGTACCCAAGCCCCTCACTTCTGGTCAATGCTCAGCCCTGTTCACATCTCTGGGGCAACTGGTTTGATTTCAATGCTACATGTTGTATTTGATATATATGGACAGACATGGACAAACTCTGGTTGGTATTTTGTGCCTTTATAATGCTATTTATTCATGTTCAGGGTTTTTTTCTGGTTATTTTGAATGTTATTCTGACAGTTCTTGGATTTAGTATTGAGTTTCAATTATTTCTTTTAGAAATAATTGGAGTCTTTTGGTTATTTACATTTGATAGCCATCTTCATTTCAATTCTGAGCAGCATAAGCTTAAGTGTAAATGCATTTAATTAATTATATTACTATATTTCATTAAGTTTAATTGAATTTGCCAATGGAGCAATATTCCTATACCTGTAGTCAGGGGAGATATCCCAAGGGATTCCAGGACAAGGAATACTGCTTGTATCTATTTTGAAATACATTGTGGTCAATGTGAACATTTCCAAATTGCTTAAATTGGTTTTGCATATTCAGAATCAATCCAAAATGTCTTCAATAATTACAATAAGTTGCATTCTGTTCATATTTCATGCCAGATATTCATTTTATGCTGCCTGGAACAGCAGTTTCAGCAAATCATTGCTTTTTCTTTTTGCTATTTCTCAATACTATTTGTTACTTGCATTATTTATTGTAGCACTGCCCATGCAAGTTGCTACCTCAGCTGTTGTTAATATATGTTACTACATGATATTGAGTTGCTAGTATATTGAACAAATGTGATTCAAGTGAAATAAATGTTATAAAATGGTTTTAAACTTTTGTTTATCTCATTGCACTCACTCCGCCCTATTCTACACTGTAGCTACCTCGACAAATATCTGCAAAGATCGAGTTTTTGCACATTAGATGTATATATATGGAAGGTTTGGTTTTACCCCAGGTAATCAGGAAAGGGTTAATGAGAACGAATGAGTCAAATCCACGGAAAAGGTACCGTAATATTAATTGACGAAAGCAAAAGACCACTGGTTTCAACAAAAGGTTTAACCTTTATTTTCTGCCTTTTCGCCATCCAGGCCAAATTCCATTGAGACGATATTTTATTTTCGCACGACTGCGCATTGAATTTATAATGGATACACATCTCACGCGCCACAAACCTCTACATAGACCATAACAAATTTGGGCAGCAAGGTGTAGTTGATTCTTAATGGAAGTATTTTCAACCAAGGATAGAATTTTCTTTATAAACAAAAGGAACAACACAGTATGTGAAAATATAATCCATTTTAAAAAAAGATTATCTTTTCACGTAAATGGCACTACATAATTAAATGCAGGTAAATGGGATAATTTTACAGTGGATATATTTATTTTATGTTTTATAGTGTTTATGGCTAGAAAATCATTTAATCCAAATTACTTTCTTTGAGAGTCTGTTTTTCTATCCAAGCCTCCCAATCCCTTATTTTACACATGTGATTTAGACTCGTCAAAATGACGCTCCTAAGAACAAGACAATTTGTGGGCGCACGGTTGTCGCCGCATGTACCACAATATTTCAAGCGTCTATCCTAAAAATAAATAAATCACTTTTTGTTTTTTATACAAAATATATTTCTGTAAAATTTGACAAATTTATATTACATCATGCACCATTTAACTTAAGCCACACCAGCTCACATTTGTTCGCCATTCACCGTTCGTAAGGTAATACTGACTAATAAAGGGTACTTTTACCTGCAAAACTACCCTGTGATGCGAGAACCATTAGGAATGAATGTTTGATATTTTCATGTAACAAAGAGAAAGCTTCTCTGATCCAAACGGTTCAATAAAATTATTTTCGATATATTAACCAAAAATTATCATTTAATCGTCATATTTTATGTTGATCTATTAATTTGAATGATTGTAACGATTCAAAAATCTTTCACAGAACTGTGAAAAGCCAACAATCACTGTTCCATGCCGAACAGCAATGTTCGGAGCGTCTTTCAGCAATGTATATGTAAGTAAACAATGTCGAAGTATGAAAAGTCATACACTCGCAAAGAGCATCATTTTCAACTCGATTTTAAAAAAGCTGAGCATTAATATAAAGATGTTACCGGGTCATGAACACTTTTATTCTATTTGTTCACATTTCCTACACTCTCAATATTTTCAGTTTCTACCCAAGAATTCCTCAAGAATTCGGAATCTCATTCACATTGGTTGAAAATGCCTGTTAAAAATGCCGCGTTCATTTTTTTCTGAAATCGCACAAGTATTCTTTTGTTTTAAAAGATACTTGTAAAACGAAGTACGAAATCACAGGGAAATCCTCCAGAACTAAAACAATTATTTACGCAGTTTGTTAGATTGCTAGTCATGGTCAATAAGTTTTAGGAATATTTCTTAATAGAAATGGCATGACAATTTGAAAGAGCTATCATGAGGTCTGTAATCACAAACGGGAACTCCTCAAGTTTGCCTCAAAAAGATTATAAAAAATGTGATCCTTCTTTGATTTTAAATAATACTAAAACATAAATTTGAAATACGCCAATTTCAGCTGAACATTGTAAAAATTTCTTCGATTAATAAAACGTCTTCGTTTAAGTCCTTTTCATTCCCTTTGATTGTTTTATCCGGTTATTCACTTTTTCCTGTGGGCCACGGCGGCAATAATCATAAGAATGACTCCAATTCCTGAAGCAGCTGAAGCACCTACGGCCAACCAGAACGAATATCCTTCCGAATAGTCTTTAAATTTTACTTCTTTATTGTCCTCAACATATTTGAACTTGAAGACAATGACGCAACATAAAAATCCAGCAACTGCAAAGATTATAACATTGTATATTATAATAATCAATCCCCCTAAAATGGCGCATGAAAATGTTGCTCGGACTTAAGATTGTTCCATTGCAACGTGTGTTGCCCTTTTCAAGCAATAGAATGTTGCAATTTTAAAAGGTTTGAACACTTCCATAAATGTGGCGAAGAACAGTTTTTTGTTTTCATTAAACTATGCTAATTTTTTAAACAATACAACAGGGGAAAACGATGCGGTTTTGCATGCGTGAAAGGCACAGTATGAATTTCTATTAACTATACCTTATTTCAGTATGTGAGATAAGATGATGAACTCGATGTGAGATTTCAAACGCTTTCCACAAATACTTTCATCTATTTACCCTTTGGGTGAACAAATCAAGTATTTAAAAACGCAACACACAACTAATCTTGTTTACTTACATGCCAATATGGCGCAAATGATAGCTCCTCCTCTTATTCCTGAGTTCTTTGTACAAAGAGCAGAGAACCAAAGAACCATTGCAATGAACCCAAAGAGTACACCTCCGCAGTGGGTACCAACACTGACTAAATACCACTCTGAAAAGAATCAAGACTACACAAGGTGTCCCGAAAAGGAGCACTGACCCTCATGCCTCCCCGACTCTTTCCTATAATTGTCTGAAATTGCAAGAAATGCATTTTCTCTAGTCCGGGGGTGGGGTGGGGGGGGGGGTCCTGGTCAACTTTTCCTAACTTTTGACACTGAGTCCAAATCTGCTGAAAATGCATTTTCCCCAGTGCGGGGTTTGGGGGTGGGGGGTCCTGGTAAACTTTTTGCAATGGTGGCCCAGAACACAAATGTAGATTTCGTCCGATAGATAGATCCTCACTGCTGAAAGCATGAGGGTCAGAAAGTTAATTCATGAGTTTTTAAATTGTCCCATTTATTTGCCTTTTTAAAACGATATATGCTAATGTTATTGGTTTTTTTAGTTATGTCTTAAGCCACTAGTAGGCTCCGTTTAGATCTTCTTTCTTTTCCGCTTTCGAAATGAAATCATTTTCCAATAGCTAACAATTTCAATCGTTGTGTGTGTTGTCTGTTCTACTCTTGATGCCCTGCACATCAGATCACAATGATCTAGATCAAAACCAAATGCAGTGATTGGCAATGATAGAGTTTTAAATACTTACCATCGTCTTTATATTGATCTCTGTGGTATTTATCCAGATTGTTGCTGCACAAAACCTCATCACCAGATTTTCCGCAAGTTTGGAAGAAGCCAAAAGAAAAATCACCTTTTTCTTCCCAATTGTTTGTAGCTAGAGCCACAATTCCCAAACCAATGGCTCCTATTAAGAAAATTAATGCAAGACATGCTAGTGCTTTATTCATGTTGAATTTCTACCTTTCCTTCCAATTCCAATGTTAGTTTGTGTGAAATCCCTTTGCAGTGATGACTGATAAAGGAACTGTCTAATGACTAAGACTCAAGTATTTAAAGAGTATGATGCATTTACACCCACAATAAATGTTACAGAGCCAAAAATTTGCTGTCGCACCTCGGTACGCCTTGCTCTGTCAAGGAAGCTTGGTCTGCGAGAATGTTGATGCGAGGCTTTCATGCGATAGTAACTTTAACTCTTTTTTCCGCAAGAAGAAACCTGTGCTATGACGTCGTCGGTGTTATTCAAGGGTCCATTCACCTTTTGTAAATACATGATTCTCTGAATCGGACTATAACCAAAAATTTTTTTGAAAAGAGCAATAACAAATAATATTTACTAATTAAAATATCAGGTGTAAAAAGACCAAGGGCTGTAATGATATTTGTAAATAACATTCCTACATACCTTGACTTTTTTGTTACATACTAAGACGACCACTCGTTGAACAGTGAACTCAAGCATGTCCACCAACATGTCACCTGTATTTCCTTAGCCTTATATGTCCAAAAATAACAAAAGTTTCTCCAAAGTCAAATAAAATTTCATTGCCATTACATTCAATGTTGATGTATATGTGATGGTGATCAGACCCTCCGAGTCCGACGCGGCTCCCGGTACCTTCCAGATTGCCTGATGTGCACTTTTTGGTGCGGTCGGCCTATCTGTTCGAGGTTCGGACCCACAAATCTATTTTTGGAAACAGGCCCCGGAGATGCCCCGCATATGCCCCGCATATGCGCAGTCCACCGTGACGTAGCCATAAATCACTGTGGAAAGCCTTGCGTCATTGCCATGACATGGGACCACACATCATGGTTTGATGACATCATGCATGAGTTTCATAAAACTGATCGGCTTCTCTAGTAAGTGCTCTTTTCGACCCTTGACTTCTTTGGAGTAAGGTCGAACACCGTCAGCCTGACCCGAAACAGTTGCCCTGTTTGGGACGTTTCAATCGTATTCATGCAATCTTATTATTTTCTTCTGACAGCATGTCCCATGTGGGACATGCTACCTAAGTTCATTAGGTCTTAGTTCAAGTTCGGTCATTTGACCAACCAGCCAATAACATCACCCCAAGTAAGGCACGAAGCTGGACTGCTCTACCTCTTGGTAGCTGAACAGCAGTACAATTGTGTAACACGACCAGCCTAAGTCGTACGAGCTGCTAGGCCCACAAACAAAATCGAGGTTGCGAGGAGTTTGCTCCTGTGACATATACAATGTCCTCAGATGAAAACGCAAAATCAATTAAGAAATTTGGTTCAATTTATGAAAATCTCGCGGGAAAAAACCTGCGTCTGCTCTGTTGGTATCCTTAAAAACCGTTTACGACCCATGCGAAACCCCAACATTTTGTTTCAGAAAAAATACAAAATGCGAACATCCAAATATATATCGCTACCATTTTACTCCTGTCCCCCCACCCACCATTATCCCAAACCAATATAAACAAAGAATACTAAGAAAAGATGTCCGGGGCTCTGGACTAGTCAGCGAAATCTCATGTACACCATTGGGAATTCTTAAAGGGGCGAGGTCCGAGTTTAACAGATGCGTCAATTTTAAATTTAAATCTATCCTAAAGGTTTTAATGTTGTGAACATCTCTAAAGAAATATTTGCGCAAACCTAGTATTCAGAAGTCGCAACTTACCCCATAGACATACATTCTATCACAGATACGTGCTTGGCTACCGAACACTGATTAAAACACTAATTTCTGTTCGAAACTTCCTATGGTGAATTTATTTTCAGTTAAATGCATTGGCGGATCTAGGGGGGGCGCAGGAGGCGCCCCCCGGCCAAAATTTTCTTAATTTCCATGCAGTTTTTCTCAATCTATGGGCGAAAATAGGTGAAAATTGCGTTGGCGCCCCCCCCCCCACGGGCCGGGCGCCCCCCCTGTACGGGAAATCCTGGATCCGCCAATGAAATGAATTAAGTAATTTATTTGTATAATGGTTTAAAATACAAATAAAGCAATATCTATGTCCTTAATTTTGATGTTGTATGTAGTTATAGAACTGTAAAGACCCTTTATTACGTTGCGGAATGAAAAAGCAAAACGTTCCATGTAGGTACTCTCTGTATCATCAGAAAATGGCCGTAGAAACGAACATGCGCACTCATCACAAGTGGTACTCAAAATTTGAGTCATTTGAGACTTAGAAATTAATTTTCAATGAATTAAAATAAGTTTCCTTTCGATGAGTGAGAAATCAAAGCTGTACTTGTCGTTTCCGATAGGGATGAAATCGTGATGTCGCAGTAGCGGAGCCGGGCGGGGAGGGGCAATAGGCCAGCTACGCCCCTGTCCTGCTTAGACTATGTTAAAAGATGGAGTCGCAAGACTTTTCTTGAAAATCAATAGAAATAAGATTTATAAATGTTTATCAACAACAGCCAGTAACTTTTTTTCCACACAAATTTATGATCAATAATTTTTTGTAACTTTAAGAAGTTTGGTTC
This sequence comes from Haplosyllis anthogorgicola, assembly GCA_038406195.1. Classification (NCBI taxonomy): domain Eukaryota; kingdom Metazoa; phylum Annelida; class Polychaeta; order Phyllodocida; family Syllidae; genus Haplosyllis; species Haplosyllis anthogorgicola. Next base: position 7,803 of record JBCAUI010476949.1, read on the forward strand.
TTTAACCCTTTCAGGCCTAAATTTACTTTGTAATTTTTAACACTTTTGTACCTTAATTATCCAATGAGTGTCATATGTACACAACTGCAATATCCTCGACAAGGCCGTTCACACATTTATTATACAGACTGCTGTTTAGACGAACAACATCCCATGATAAATGTGAAGATGAACGCTAGTAAACTGAGGCCAGTCGCAACGATAGCGACCCAGAAGGACCAACCGAACTCCAGCTCATCTCTGTAAGGGATAAGGGCATGGTCATCGTCCATAATTTTAAGCCACCAAATCAACACCGTACCCAGCCAACAACCAACTGAAACATAAAATATTCCACAAATAATCATTGCTGGATTTTTTTTGTCAGTTTAGTGACTCTATTTTGAATCTGCATAGCTTGGGCGACTGCTTTTCAATTTCTTTAGCAATTGGTTGCGCTTAAACCTGGTTGGTTCTTTGTCAGTGCGCGTTCAGTGCACAGTCAGCAAGTTAGCCGTGCGCCAAGCTGCCAAACCAGAAAAGGACAACATGAGACTTGTAGTGCGATTCAATGAATGTAAACCAGGACTGGTGGCTACAAAGGATAATTGCTATTATCGATCATATGTCATCATCTATTTCACAAAAATTCCCGCTGGTTTTGATTTTGATTATTCTTGGTAGTTTTTGTTTTTGTTTTTTAATTTTTTGTTGTACCAGGGTCCATTTGTGGGGCCACTGATTACCCCTGCTTTGGACTTCCTGTGACCGTCCCCATGGGTTTTAAATCCATGGTGGATCTCTAGCCTGCACTCTTGCTTGCTTGCGTGTGGTGATCCCGAGGGTCACGTCTGGTGCGACACCTGCCTTTTCCATGGACTAATAGAGGTGTACACTGATTCATTATTCTTGTTTAGTCGGGCTGTTTGCTTCCCTTCGTCGACGACCGACTGAGCGAAGCCGAGATCCGTTCCTGGTTACCCTACTCAGAATATCTGCAGAGGAAAATGTTAAATATTTCCTCTAATTTTAATACTTACATCCCACAAATGCAAATCCTGTAACACAAGTGAGGCATCTCTTTGCATGTCCTCTTTTACAGGAATACACAATCCACAATATCTCAGCAATTACCATTGCTGCCAGACCACCAGTCCACAAAGCCATTGTACTGATGAAGTACGCTAAAATTGATAATAAAGTAGCTGATAGTTTAGTTATTGAATAGCAAGTGATTAAAACGGATTCAAGCTACAAATGTGACATAATCTGGAGATACAAATAGATCTAATGTGTGGAAACAGTAAGTTTTTGAAAATATCTGTAATAATAATAATAATAATAATAATAATAATAATAATAATAATAATAATAATAATAATAATAATAATAATCTGTGTTTCTGATCTTTCTAAATAAACTATGTGTACGTACAACTGTCTTTGATTCTTTCTGCGTCATATGTATTTTCGCAATTTGTATCTGATGTAGTTTTAAAGCATATCCTCCAGAGGCCCGTGTTCATTTCTCCAAGTACTCCAATGTACTTTACCCACCACCTGTTGCCTATTGCAGTGCCTCCTGCTCCAAGCGAAAATCCCAATGACAGGGAAGCTAGTATACTGACGCATTGATTCATCTTTCTGCTGTCTTAATTTAAAATCAAATTTTCTGTTTTTATGGAGTTCAGAATCCGTACACGCCAAATATGGTCCTTGTTATCCAGCTGTTCTTAAATATCCATTAATTTGATCAAACGACAAATCAAACTGTTTCACTGATTGTGCGGTTTCAAAACTTTATTTCCAGCTTCATCCAATGTTAATCACTTGATGATTTACAAAAGATCTAGGTCACGTTTTAGTGACACGCCTGTTGCCACTGCAATCGAAGTCTGATTAAACAATGAAACTGATGACACTTGTGGATGAAATGTGTGTTATACCGGTATTCATAAATGATTTCTTTCTACAAATGATCAGTTTTTGATATTCAGTTTGTGCTTCAAAGAACTGCGAACTTCCATTTCAACTAAATATAAAGCACGTTGTGAACTGTGTGGAAAGGCGTTTCCTCATGTTTTATACGTTTGGATGCACTTAAATTCCTGTTGCGTTTTTGGCAGAACGTCCTTGACATTTTAATTAGACCATGACGAAATAAACAGACCATTGGCGGATCCAGGATTTCCCTAGCCTAGAGATCAGCATTATCGACTTATGTCAATAACAGTTTAGAAACTGCTGCCATTTTCCAGGCTGCTGGATGGCCTGTTTACACAGGAACAGGAAATTGCATGTGCTTGTTTTTGCCACACAGGTACATCAGTCTAGGCAAAAAGTTAAGTGTTTTGGACTAATTATCATGATTTAAGATGGCTAGTCAGTAGACCCAGTAGGGCAAAAGTAGACTAGGATTTCCCGTACGGGGGGTGTACAGTCTGTAGGGGGAATGCCAACCCAATTTTCACCTATTTTCACTAAAAAATCGGGAAAAACTGCATGGAAATGAAGAAAATTTTGGCCGTAGGGGGGGGGCGCCTCCTGCGCCCCCCCTAAATTCGCCAATGCAGACTGTTCTATATTTATATAATGTGGGCCAATATTCACTGTTTTCTGCGTTTACATTAAATAAGCTTCCACCAGATGATGCATGCACTCGCAAAACTACAGGTAATTTCACAGTCGTACCGAATAATAATGTCTCCTAAAATTATAAATTTGTTCTTGTAACATCCCAAGTGAACTTGACGACAGATTATGAAATAACTATCACAGGTTTAGCGCCCTGCAGTAATTAGATTTCCTACTGAGCTCATTCAATTCAATTGTTGCAATGAATTTGAGAATTTGAGAAAAAAACTGCTAGTCAATGTTGACTCAGCTAACAAAACAGAAAGGCAACACATTACCGATAATCAATAATATTTTATTCAGGCTGTTTTGTATAAAAATAAACTACTTTACAGTTACAAAATTGGAACTGAAGTGTGAATATGTACAACGAAATTCACAAAAATATACAACTTTACAGCTGAAGTGATAATAAATAATATTGCATGTACATTTATACAGATAAAAATACACGATCATATAATTTACATTTAGTTGTCTCTTACAATACCACTTTGTTACATTAAAAACTGTTATCATTAATGACACAATTATTTGTTCTTAACATTGTAAGAGGTATTCTTAATTTTTGAATCAATTTCTTATGAGACGTTTTCGGTTTTATTAGTTAGGGACTTCGAGAATTACAGATTTTATCCTGCACTTTAAAATTGTTATTGCTGCCACCTGAAATAAATCTGTAAATGTCCGTATACTGAGAACTAATATGTAGACAACACATCTATACCAGTAAATGAGTCTTTAATCATTATACTGAAGTGCCGGATCCAGTGCAACATCCTCCAATAAAGGTAAAGATAACTGCAAGAAGGCTGAGACCAGTAGCACCAACTGCGACCCAGTAGGCCCAAGCAAAATCCAGGAAATCTCTTTGAGGAAGAAAGGCATCATCATCCTTCAAAAGGCGAAGCCACCATATCAACACCGTAGCCAACCAACATCCAACTGAAATAAAATGAAATGAAACGAATAAGAAAGGTTGTGTATTAAGACGAACAAGGGTACACATAAATATGACATTTATCTGATATTATTGTAATTCCTGTAATCCAAGGGTGAATTTTCCGCTAACTTTCAGCAAGACCTGCTTAATCCTTGAAAGTACCATGAATATTCTGCCAAACACGACATTTTATCGTGCTGTGAAACTTTTTCCGATATCATGAATATGTACACATAACCATACTCGGATGTCATGAACATCTACTTGCATTTCTGTTGTCAAAGGGTGTGTGATGTTTACATCATAGTCCCCAGGTAAAAACAAAAGTTCAAAACAAGGTATCTGGAAAATGTCCAAACAAGCATAAGGTTTCTTCAGTATCCATTTCATCGCAGACAAATAAATATTTTGAACATGTCTACAATTGTACAGCTGTAATTGTCTGTTCGAAGATGTATGTCGGAAAATTGCTTGTAACAGAACTTCGGTGGAAACAAAAAATGAAAGAAATTGGTAACAAAGGATACATTTTCCTTTAAATTCATCAAGAATGAATACTTAATCACAAAAGATGGTTTATTCATGTAAATGCATAATTGTGTTTTGTTGGCAAACTTTGGTCCTTTACACATGGATATTAATGAAAAGATTTTTGTTGTACATATTTGGCACGTCACCTCCATATATATTATAAATTCAAAACTGGACAAAACTTATTGTCTCTACTTACAGGTCAAAATGGCAAATCCTATTGTACAGCACATAAAACCCTTTGAATGCCCCTTCCTGCACATGTAAACGATCCACAGTATCTGAGCAACAACAATGGACAGTAAACCTCCCGTCCAAGCCGCCATGGTGGCCAGGAAAAATGCTGAAAAAAATCAGAGAAATGCGTGATGAAAATGCTAGGTGAGTTTAAACGCTAAAAAGATAATGCACTCGAATTAGAAGGTCTATTTTGAGTTAATTTCTATTGACGAAACTCAATGACATGACCAGTTGTACAAAAAATGAATTTATAAATGCAACAAGTGTATGAGACTATTATAATGAACTGTGAGGCAAAAATAAATTTATGGATTACGTGTTCGAATATGTATTTATGTACTTTGATTAAAAATCTCTGTTTACAGTTTGCACACTGGGCATATTGACAATGTAGACGAGCCCATGATGAAGAGTAAACATTCGTGTGTGCATTAATTGAGTTAAAGTTGGCCAATATGAGGTTAAATAGATCGCATGAATGGTTGGCAAAGTAGGTATTATCATACCTGAAATGTATCAAAAGCCAAAAATGTACGTATCATTCTTGTGATCTTATTTTCAAGTACGAGTGCGGTAAATAAAGGCATTTTGAGGTGATCTTCGATTTTCGCACGATTTTTTATGAAAAACAGTTAACATGCAAGGCCGGTGAAAACTATTTTTGTCTTGTTACTTTTTAATCGTGTTTTACTTTGTTGTGGGTTAATATGCTTTCTGCCAGAGGTATGGATGTACTCTTAAAATAAAAAACTATAAATGATAAATCTGTGGAGAGCGAATCATGGTAACGTCCTTTTAACATAGAATTAAATTTTCCTGTAACTATCAACTTAATGAACCATAAATATACGTACGACTGTCTGTGATAGAGTCTTTATCCCATGTGTTGTCGCAATTTGAATCCCCTCCTGCAGCTTTTGTACAAATGGTCCAGAGACCCATGTAATATTCTCCTCCATTAAGGCCACTACCATTGTGTTCAACCCACCAACTGTTGCCTATGGCCGTGCCTCCTGCGCCAATTGACAACCCCAAAGATATCGATGCTAAAATACTGATACACGTATTCATTTTCGATTGTTGTTGTTGTTGTTTGTTTTTTTTAATTCCAATACAAAGTGTGTAACTTCTCAAGCGACAACGATTAAAATCCTTTGCGGCGAAAATGACCTTGATAATCCAATTGATTGAAATTTATTTAAGGTTTAATATCCAATAAGTTATCAATAACAAATCGCAGTAGTGTCTGTGGTCAATTTATTCTAAACTGTTCTGCTGCCAATTCCACCTTCAATCAATGATTAAATTCCATTTGACAAATTGCACATATATATACATATATAAGGTGCCTTTGTAATGATACAGTTATGACACGATTATCCTGGTCTGAATGAACATTAAAATTGATGACTGAACGATGAAAAATGTGTTCACTCCTTTTATCTGTGTGAAACTGTCGACTCATACAGGAAACCTACATAGGAAGTGCTCGGAAATGTTCCGCCAAGGCGTTTTTAAACACTGGATATAGCCGTACTATTTTACGCTCTGATAAATC
>JBCAUI010477060.1:0-13685 GCA_038406195.1 Haplosyllis anthogorgicola
AGTTAGACTTATTAGTAAAAGTAATTTCTGAAAAACTTGTGTGTTTATATTTTGGTTCAGTCTCAGTGCATAAAAGTTTAACAGCAGGTACCAGCACCTCCTAAGGATGTACGGGTAAATAGAAGGCAGTATCAATATGCTGTATAATTCCTTCTGTCGCAGTTATTCGTCCATCCATCATATCGTCATTATTTTCGAGATTAGCAATATCTTCATTAATCTTGTCAATCTCACCCGTCTGGTCGACAACATTTACCTGTTTGCGATAACAGAGGATTTTAAAATAAGTTCGGAACAATACAGTTTAATAATGTGTTTTGTTCGTGTCAGCAGCACAGCGTGGAAGTCTTCTCTTCCTGAATATTATCAAAACCAATCTTTCTTTTCTGAGCTGAGTATCTCAGAGGATATTAGTTTTGGAACAATACTATATCAAAAGCACAGCGTGGAGTTCTTTTCTCAAAGAAATATTGACTACTACAACATATGGTGTAATTCCTATCATTTTAGAACAATAGCACATCAAAAGCACAACGTGAAATTCTTTCGTCCTCTACTCTGTTCTCTTCGTTTCCAAAATGACAAGAATTTCAGGAGATGGTTTAAACTTGAACCTTATTTATTCGCCAGGTAAAAGAATGAGTTTCCTATCACAAAGGCATATGCCCTTAGCCACTGATGATGATAAATAGGTTGAATCTTAGCTCCTATCTGGATTTCGATTAGACTTGAAACGTCTTGGGAATAAAAGAGAAACCAAAAAGTAACTAAAACATACGTCAAGCTGATGAACAGTAGAATTTAACTGGTCCAGATCATCTTCTACTTGATTTAGTGCCTGGCTGTTAACGTCTTCAGTCCCAGCTATTCTGTCCTCGTGGTCAGTAACCTCAAGTTGACATGTAAAATAAATGGTATTCATCTCTCAAATTTTTAACATATTTGATAAATTATCAATCAGTTCCAAAATGATGACTTATTCACTGTCACATGTTGCAAGGCATACTATTTTCTTTCCACGTTCTCACTTTTACCTTTGAAAAAAGTGGCAAGTTGAAATCAAATTCAACTTCTGAAACATATTGCGCTTTGTTAACAATATATTTTCATGCTGTTTCGTTCATCCGAGCAAGAGAATTTTGGCAAACAGTACAGGGAATTTGTATCAGAAGTTTTACATGGCACCTTATGAGAGCCCCATTAATAACCTTATGTACACAATTGATACGAATATTTGATAGATTATCAATCAGTTGCAAAATGATGACTTATCCACTGTCACAAGGCATACTATTTTCTTTCCAGTTTCGCACTTTTATCTTTGAATTATTTCTACGTATGACTTAAATGATGGAGCATGGACGAACACGACCATATCATCCTCCATAGGACTTACTGTTTCAATGGTCTCTTGCAAATAATAATCGAGGGAGTTTACTGCCTCTTGAACTTCATACATGTCTTCTTCAAGAAGATCAACCCTCAGTTCTAGATCTTCAATAGTGGTGTTGTAAGGTGTAGAAACTGGTACAGACCTTGAAATAGGAAATAGACATTAAACAGAGCGAGCTGGAAAGTGAAATTTTCTTTATCACTTTTTCAGTCAACGGAATTCGTATCAAAAGTTAAACAATAGCGCATCAAAAGCACAAAGTGAAATTCTTTCGTGCTCTCCTTTGTTCTCTTCGTTCCAAAATGATACGATGTTTGTGTACTATTACTGTTTCCTCTTAATCAGATTTTGCATATAATCATAAAATTATTTACCTCGGAACATTGCAGTTTTCTTTAATAACATCCAACTGCCTTTGTAGAAGTTGATTTATCTTCCGCTTGTCCTCAATATTCACCTGTAGTTCAAGAATTTGCCCTTGTTGTTGTACTACCACGTTGTCCAGCTTTTGTAATTTTGTTACAGATAGATTAATCTAATTATTCAAGCTATTTAATGAGGTGGACAAATAACATTTCCTGAAATGGATTTAATTTTGCGTCAATTGAATTCCATGTTGTGCCTTTTACTTAGACAAAAGCGCCTATTTTTCTCAAAATGTAGAGCCTTAACCAGACATTTCATCCTCTGTTAAAGACAAGCAGTACAATGTACATATAATATTTTACAACACTTTCATTTGGCACAAGATGAAAATTAAAATTTAATGCTGTGCTTCTGTGCGCGGAAAAGAACATCCTTCCCACACAGTGTGGAAGGCGCAAAAGACGGATTCCTACACATCAAATCACCAGTGATGTATTGACAGTTTTGAAGACGCTAGTCAAGAAACAAACAAAATATTATCCCCTAATTCTAGTTTACATGTTCACCAAATGTGTCGTAAAATAAAATAGAGATCGAGGTCAAAACTATATGAAGACTTTTTTCTTTCCAAAATCCGGCAGAACAAACTTACCAATTCCAAGGCTTCGTCGGACTTAGCACAAGAGACTAAAAGAGTAAGTATAACAAGGGTAAACTTTTCCATCTTTTCTCCGGGGTAATGTTGGAATAACTCAATATGTTGGCGAATAAATACGTTACCAAAAATATTTTGTTCCTTGTCTGGTGGGAAAGAACATTTGTAAAGTATAAATCATATCCCATTTTTTTCATTATATTTTGTGTTATTTGAACAATAAGCTTGTTTAATATGTTTTTCCATTTCATCCTCTTGTTAATACAGCACAAAAGCGAGAAAAAGCCTGCAACATGTCGTATAGCTGCAATCGGTTATGGGGCGGAGTGAATGCACAGAGCAAGCGAAAGCTTAAATTTATTTCTTAAACATTTATTCCTCCTTTAAAATAGTTTAACAGCACTTTGGTAACAGGTGGAAACAATGGTTAACAACTAGGAACAACTGGGGCAGATATAGCATAAATTACTCTGCCAAAGATACAAATAAAATGGGCATGAGAACTAAGATGCAACATACATTTGGCTGAAACTGTACTGTTCCAGACAGCATAAAAGAAGATGAACATGATTTATTTAGATATTACATGCAATTTGGCATGGAATATGGGCTGAACATGAAATGACATTAATATTTAAGACATTTGGGACTGATAATGAACACGCAAAGTCAATTTACACAATTTGGAAACTGGTCACATTGACCACAATGTGTTTTAAATTAACACAGGCAATATTCCCTGCTCAGGAATTCCCTGGGATATACCCCTCATCATTGGTGTAGGAATACTATCCATGTGGCAAATTAAACTGAACTCATTGGCATCTGGCAAAAAGTGATGAAATGAACCAGATTCAAAGTAGAATCAGCTTATCCTGTACTGGATATGCTTGAATATGACATGCAAACTAAATTAAACCAACAAACTTCAGGTGTTTCCATCAGAAACAACTGAAGATGACCCAAAAGTTCACAAACTCCTGAAATACCTTACAAAATAACCTAAAAAGACATGCATGCGAATAATTCAACACTGTAAAGGATATCTGTGGTACAAAATACCAACCCAATGTCCTGTTGGTCTAGATGAAGCCATATTAAAGATGTACAGAAGTGAGTCTGTCAATACAAACAGTCAATGTCTCCTCAGTTGAAGCATGAACACAAGTGAACAGCCCAAGTCTAGGGTGGATCAACCCCTGTTCCAGAACCCATGTGACTTGCCCAAATATGGTCAAGCACCCCTTGCATGACACCATATATGGACTGGAAAATTACCAAACTGGCTAGACATACCCTGGATAACCTTTTGCACCTATTGTACCTAATGCACTACTGGATTTTGACCAATGATATGGAGAAGAGCCACACATGACCAATGATCATGTTGGAAGCCTATGAAAACATTTCTCCCTAGAAATGTGGATTCTACGCATATGACCATATAAGGACAATTAGGGTATGTAACTGGGGCATGCAGGCACCAAAATCACCCGCTTGTGACTGAAATTAATCACCTGTGACTGAAATCACTTAACCAAATCCATAACAAATCAACTGGAACCATTTTGGACAGGGAACTTGGTCTCCTATGGTACAAAGAAATACTATTTCCATTCAAAATACTATGAAATACTATAGAAATAACAGATTATGGCCAAAATAGAATGATCAGGGCACAATTCAATAACCCAATGTTATGCCAATACGAATATTGAACATACCCCTTAATGAACTATTTTTAATAAAAAAGTCACTCAATGACATTTATATTTTATTTGGTACGATGGTTATTAATGACTTGTTCGGTTGATCTTCAACTAGGTTGCCATAGAAACACTCTTGCATCGGTATCCTTTGATCTTGATAGTTATGCATTTCTTTTTCCTGTTATATCTATCATGCCCTTGTCTTAGATATAAATAAATCCAGGCTCCAGACAACAACAAATGGGAGAATACTGATTGACATCTTTGCCATTCAAATTCTGGCTTACGATGCCAAGACATGCAACGAATTGCAAGGTCTAGTTTTGGTTCTTTGCATTAAAGGTGAGCGCCAGCAGAATGCCAATAGCCAGATCTCGCCTAGCGAGAGCGAAATTAAAGCTGGGTACCAACCGTAAGTTCTCCTTATCTTTGCCTTGTGTTCAGCTTTAAACCTTAGAGTAAACGATAGCGATTCAGCCGCGTGAGAATTACCAAGCTGTTTCTTAAAGTTGAAAGACAACTGTAACCACTACCAAACAGCCTACGTTCAGCTTTAAAAAGTGACATTGGGTCATACAACAGTTAAAAACGACTTAGGTCCAAAATTTTCCGTTACAAAGCACACGATAATTGTCTCTTCCCAAACTTTGCCTCACATCTTATCTATTACAGTTTACAGCATTCAATTAACTTCCATATTTGGTATTCTAAGCGCACATTTGCACAGACACATAACGTTTTACTTCCTTCAAGGAGGTGACTCCCGTCCTCACCTCTTTTAATCCGTTCTTTTTACAGCTCAAGCAACTTAAAAACCTGTTGATGCGAACGTGACATAAGTTTTCGGGGCCAACTTTTTGTTTCCCATTTTAATGCCGACAGCATATCTTCAATATGCAAGCCGTGTATCCTGGTGGAAAAATTATGAAAAGTTTTCGAAATATGGCGCCACCTGAAAATTCACCAGACCTTTTAATTACTGTTAGAAATTGTCTAAAGCAGGTAGTATCGAGTGTTGATGTACGACACTAGGCATGGGACACAGCCACCGGATTAGTTGGCTACATTTCACAGTTAATTGGTGAAATTGTCAAATTTTAAAATTCACTTTAAATATTCACAACAACAGCAGTGATACATCATCCACGGAGGAAGGAATGTTGGGAAACGTCTACGTTATTTACTTGAAAATATTCAATATTTCTTCCCAAACTCATGCAGTTGCATAAGTACACATGGCATCATATAAATCCCCCTTCGTAACCTACGCAGTCATTTTTTGCATCTTTTCTGAATGCATCAACAGATCCTTACATGGAAACGGTTTTACCGCTAAAACCCCAAAACAGACCTAAGGCCCTTTTTGGATTACGTTTCCCGCCGCTCCCAAAATCAAGTATTGTCTAACACAAATTAATCAGAGCCCAAATAACACAAAATTGCGACTTTCCGTGGCCTCATTTAGCATCATCTTGAAAGATTATTTGTCTATTTCAGAATTTTTATACAAAATATACAGCAAAGTTACCATTCCCCTCCCCTACCCCTGATTGCCGCTCTCAAAAATTTCCTTCATTGAAACGTTATCAAACAAATTGAAAAGTCTGGCCTAAGTTAAAGTGCAGACATTTTCATGCGTTGTACACATTTGTACATTTTAGGCCTTATTTTTTTTAATCATTTGGATTACATTGTGCTGGCTGGATTTTCAAAGTGTGGCGATCGGGAACAAAATAAAAATAAAAATTTGACTTGGCCCCTAAAAAGCTAAACTGTTCATAAATCTCAACAAAATTAAGATTTTTACCGATCGACTTCCGACAGATCATGTCTGTGCCCTGTGCAACATGTTTCAGCTGCCATTTGAGTTGGGGTTTTTTTTTTTGAAATCCCGATTTCAAAGTGCGACGGGAAATGTAATCCAAACAATTAAATAAAAAAGGCCTTATGGAAACATATCGGAAACGATGGAACCATCCATAAACACGTTTTCACAGGGTATCTACGTTATGTAACGTTTTAGTTACGGTGGGAAAGGATGGGAAAACGACTAGATCAAGAAAGTAATTTGTCAAATGTGTCATGATCCGAATTAATTCAGAGGCAGAGAGAAAATGTTACCTTTCCTTTTAGCTAAGTACATTTGTCAATGTTCTGTCTCCGTAAAAGCCCTCAGACCAAGGCCTCCAATGAAATATATTTACCTCCCAAAACTGCCACCCGTATGTACACGTAACTCTGTTAGTTCAATGCCCATTGTTATCATGTACACATACTGTACATTTCAAATTAACTTGGAACCAAAATAAGAGCAGCAATAACATTAACTTTAATCAAGGAACTGAACCAAATACTTGTGTCTTGTGTACATGCGACCAACGACTGTGCCAGGTTTAAACAGAGACTTAGGAATAAGGTCAATTTATGTCCTTTGTTTTGTTAACATCAGCTCCCTCCAAAATGCAACCGTAGAAACTGCATTACATTTAAATAATAAACAAGCAATTAAAAACACCTGCCCATATTAAAGGATCAAAAGAACCTGGTGCATTAACAGACCAAATGGTGCAGACGTACCACAACATTATAATTGTACGTCTTTGCGTTATATATTGCGCTTATTGTCTTGCTTGGGTAAAATCCAAAATAGTCTACAAATGCCTAATCAATCAAGGTAAATTCTAGAAAGGCAGGTGCTTATTTCGGTTACATCTCGCAGCCATGTGGGAGAATTAATATTTCAATATATTCTACACTGATGTTACGATATGCTTTGAATACATGGATCTTTTTCTTGACTGGATGTCATCGTAAACTAATAATTATAGATGGTGTAACCATGATTTACGATTTAAGTCGTTGTGATCAATCATGGCATGACAAGCAACCATGGGAGAGCCAAACGGCGACAGAGCGAAAAACCTTATGTTAACAAATGTTAACAGATATTACTCGTCTCCATAGTTAAGAGATGTTCTAAGTTTATGGTGGTATTAATATCATCCGTTCCAATTTCTAGTTCATAAACCAGAACGGCAACTTTTTTTGTTTCGCTGAATTACATTTCATTAAATGAAAATTTTGTGAATGGCGACGAGAAACAAAACAAATTCGTTCACCATTTTATCTGTCAAATCAGCATACTTTTATTAAACAACGTTCAGAAAAAGACTTTTTGTTACTATTCTCAATACTTTTAATTATTAATGTCCAGATTGTTTTTCGAGCGGCAGGAAACGAAATTCAACCAAAAAAATCTTGCCTAAACGTAATAAATATATTTATCGTGATAAAGGTAGTTACGGAACCTAAATTATAAAATTTACTAGTAATGTGTCACTTATCAATTTGAGGATCACATACCTGGGCAGGTACTGTTCAATTCTCCAGTGTCACAAAGAACATAGATGCCACTTATGATAGACACATTTCAACAGTCAACCCGCCAAATAGGGTAGAAAATAGAGATGTCAACGAGCCTTCGAGTTGACTCGAAGCTCGAGCCGACTTCTCAGTTCGATTACAACTCGAGCTGAACTTGAGCAGCTCATGACTTAATATTAGTATTTAATATATGGGGGTTTTTTTATAGTTGTAAGCATGTTACATCTTTGAATATCATCAAAATACTACTCTCATCCATTTAACTCAGTGTATGGTCATTTATTGAGGTGTTTGAAGTGGCTTTACAAATACACAAGTGTTGAAAGTGAATCTGTAACTACACATGCATGCACTTCAGTCAGTACTTGTGAAGTGGTTTCACAAGTAAAGTGTCACTGCTGCTGAATCAAGTTTTGTGTGTTAACAATTTCTACACATATTTATTGGGAGAAATTGTTTTCATTTATCCTTTCACACAAATATGAACACTAAATATTTAAATTTCTCTAAATAACTCGAGTTGGCTCAAAACTCGAGCTAAAAACATCGAGCCAGCTCGAGTTAAGAAACCCTTCGAGTTGACATCCCTAGTAGAAAAATAACGGTTTACAAAACATTACAATTCGGAAGGGAAACAGTGTTTACCTTCCTTCTTTCTTTTCTGCGAGAGAAACGTGTGGGTTTAATCCAAAATAGCATAAACATGTCGCAAATGTCTGTGGACATTGCCTAAAAAGTTTCACTCTGCTCTTAACAAAACACGAACTGCCAAAGATCTTTTTTGTGATGTTCTTTTCAAAGGTGACTCTTTTGGTATGAATCAACATTTGCTGCTGCGTAGTTCCCAACGGTAAATTTTGGTAACTTTTTTCCAAGCATCGTCTTAGGAAGGTTGGCAAACAACACACAAGAACGTTTACTGAAATTGGACATTTCTGCAAACAGTTTTGCAAGTACTGTGTACTGTTACAAAGAAATTAGTGTGCGGAAAGCATGTACAGTAGAATATGTTTTTGGCGATACTCTAACTTTTCAGGGCAATTATGCCGTAAAAGGCTGGTATGCCGTACAAAACAGGTCAAATAAACATGAAAAATAAGGATTCATCTAACAGTGACACTGCCGTAAAGACAGGTATGCCGTAAAAAAGGTGACGCTCAAAACAGGTTCTACTGTACTGTCATCCACTGCCAGAACCAACCAGCGGCAGAACGACGTAATAAGAAAATGTGCCTGAAGTACTAAGATTTGGTGTTAAATACAATAGACCCTAAAGAAATCTGTTTACGCCAAAGCAACCAAACTTCAGTACGTTTCAAACCACAAATTGCGACAAGCGGAACGGAACGCGTTGCCCCCTAAACCGAACTCCCACTGAATGTTGGTCCCGAGTGAAACGCTTCAACAATTCAACTTCAACAACACTTCCACAATTTCAAGGCACATCTATTACGAATCTGAACCTATATACTTACGGTTTGTGGGTGTTAAACAGCCAAAGGCACGTGTCTGACACCGATATTCGAACAATTGAACAATGACATTCGTCTAAGTTCGTATGATCACTGATGTTTCCTTTAGGAAAGGGCCTTTACTTTCACAATGTTCATTTGTTGGAGGTCGAACCAACCTCAAGAAATCTCACTGTTTTGTTTTTCTCCCTGTACATGTCATTGGTCTGCCAGATTCACAATAAGATTTCTTTCACACATGCTTAGGTGAATATTGGCATCATCTCTACCTACAGATGTGCTGAGGGTAAACTGGTACACTTACTTGATAGACGGGAAAACTGCTATTTTATTGTTATGAATATGTAATAATCTAAGCAAACATTCTCATATTTTCACAACACCCACCTAAATTTGTACTAGGAAGACATCCCTGGATTCCATCTGCCATATAAATACCTATAACATTTTGAGATACAGCCATTAAGTTCGGAGAGAGGAAATATTTCACCTGTGCAGCTCTTTGTACTTGAAAAGAACAATTTCAGTCCTGCAGCTTTGATGACGAATCTTTGATACCAATAACTTGTGAAAGACATTCATTCCAAACATTTTGACTCATCTTTACTGTAGTACACCTCCTTTTATCTTGCACAGCTTTCTTCGGGGCATACTTTGCAGGAATTTTTTTCGACTATCAAAGGTATGTAGATCTAAGTACTTATCTGCAATATATGTAGCAGACACCAACAAAACTGTACTCAATATTTCAACGGTATAAGCCGCCAAAACATGGGGCTTTGATACATGCTGAAGAAAGCTAGAAAGTATATGCTAGAGGTTACGTATACCTTCGAGGGAAGGGGGAGTTTGTTCGTTCCTCAGAAGGGGCGAAGGTGGGACTTTTGTAAACTAATTAAGGCCAGAATTGTTTCATTTGTTGGATTACGTATCAATGTAGGAAATTTTTGAGACCATCTACCTAAAAAAAACCCTTAAAATTTACTTTACTGTGTATTTTTGATTAAATATTTATTAAATCAACATTTCATTTTCCAGGGCAATGTGATGAGGTGACAAAAAGTTACGATTTTGGATTATTTTGGATCTAATTCATTTTTTCCCCAATTCTTAATTTCTGGGAGCGGCGGGAAACGTTGCCTTACCAATAAAAAGTGTGGCCTAACTGCTGAATCAACATTTGCACAATAAGAATATGAAAAAGTGTACTTATTACATGGAACCATGATTCCATGTAAACTAGTCTGAAGGACAATAGTACAATACGTTAATGTATTCGGCCAACTTCCACACACGACGTTTGGCAAACGCACAATGCCCAACGACTCGACAACAGTATCAGTTTTGTGGCTACTACCGCAGTGCCAAGCATTTTCTGACGTTTCTCAAATCTTTATTTTCATAGCTAAGGCCAGACTTTTTTATTTGTTGGATTACGTTTCCCGCCGCTCTCAAAAACCAAGAAATCAAAAAAAAAAAAACTGAATCAAAGCCCAAATAATACAAAATTGCAACTTTCCGTCACTTCAATGAACATCGTTTCGAAAAATTGTTCATCAATTTTGTGAATTTTAATCAAAATAACAAAAAATGTACAGCAAAGTCAATTTTTATTTTTATTTTTTTCCCCGATCGCCGCTCTGAAAAATTTCTTCCAATGATACGTGATCCAACAAATAAAAAAAGTCTGGCCTAATCAGCCTCACTTTTCATACCTTTCCTGGTACCTTTTTTCCACACACGTCTGATAGATCAATTTCCGACTGACATACTTTTCAACTTTTTCAAGCCCCTTCTTTGTCCCCTTCCTTCACAAACAAATATGCACCCTGCCAGGTAGACTTATCAGTATCAACTGCAGAATGTTAAATAACTTTGGTACGAAAGATACGAAAAGCACCGGGTTAAATCAGGTCTAGAAAACAGAGGACGTGTTATGTACATTTTTAAAAGGTTAAAAGGTTGAAGGCATATTACACACGGAGCCATCGCAAGAAAGGCACCCTCTCTTACATAACGGTTTTAACGCTAAGGAATTAGCTCTTGTTGCACTGAAAAAGAAAAAAACCCCGCTTCTACTGAAATATATTCTCGCAAAAATTCATGCGAGCCTGCATCAACTCAACATAAACACTTGATGACATAACATGACAGATCAGAATTCATTTTTTTGGAAAAGATTTTTCAGCTTGAGCCCCTGGTCTTAGTTCCCATGGAGGGACATAACAAAGTACATTGCTCACGGTGTTACCTGTGTGATTCACACCTTACTAATTGGTCCTGTTGTTACACTAAGTGTGAAGCTGCTTAAAATCAATGGATACAAAACATATATCACCCGACGCGTCACCTTTTCCCCCGAAAGAAGCAATTCATCGGAGTCCTTGGTTCACCCTCCCTCAAGAACATCATCCCGTTCACCGGAGGAAAAAACAAAATGTATTTTCTAACGTAAAAGGTTTTTCATTCATTTTCTCCCAATTAATATCCTTTAATACTAAAAATGTCACACGTTTCATGTCACAAAATGGCGGCCACCAGTGCTATTGTTGCGTGCACAAGGGGCCATAAGGGATCTTCTAACAGGGTGGGCAGCAGAGGGCCAAGGAGCTGCTTGTCAGCGGGTGTTCTCTAGTCTAAACTATTTTCAGATTTTTCAAGCTCCTTTCGTATCTACTTCCTGGTGTATGATGATAACCAAACATCAATTAACAAATTTAGCTTGCGTCCAGAATATATGTCTGCTTTCAGACATTTCTTATTTCCCTTTTCTTAATTCATCATCTAATGGGGATAATAAGTGCTATTTCTTCTTGGTATATTCAAATAAACGTTAGGAATGCTGATTAGTAAAGCTATGCTGAATGTTGAAGTAACGATCAAGTCTATGATACGAATTATTGTGGCTTCTCAGGTAAATATTCTGACGATTAACAACCGACTACTCACGCAGTGAGGATCCATCATAACTACTAATGATCTTTTGTTGTTAGTTATGAGTTACCTACCAAACTACCTACAAAAAGTACCACAGTTAGTAAAGTAAAAATTAATAGCACCAACGCCTCCTTGATCTAGTTTCCATGATTCATTGGAACTATCCAAAAAATAAAGTAGAATTATCCTGGTGGCTAAGGAGTCTATTGCTGGAAGAGTTCACAGCCATGCACCCTAACCTTTCCCATCTGACAGGTTCCCGGTCCTTTTTTTGAGCTCATGGACGTTTTAGGTTACCCATCACAGAAGTCTGTCGACGCATGCGCGATAGACTAATGACGAAAGAAATAATACGATCCCAAAAAAGTTTCGTTTTTGCATGACACATATAAACACCCGGCTGAAAACAAAATGGTGTCAAATTCATAAATATTCTTCGCAATATGTTTTCATACGTCGCAAAACAACTCCCTTCACCATACATAATGCATATTCAAGTATACATAACATCATAAATATATGTAATAACTGAATTATCAGCAATTTACCAGTCTGAAACGAGTCCCTGGTAATATACCTCAGTCTAAACTCCAATGCAGGCCGTTTCCATTTTCCAGCTATTCCTTGATCAATGCTCGGACACGTGGACGTTAGATTGAGGCTCAGTTGTCCATGGCATTGGTCTTTTCTCAGTGAAGAGAACTGACATCAAGGAAGCACTAAGAAATAAACCTGTCCAAAGCGCCATCTGTGGACAAGAAGTCCACGCTCCTCGAATGATATTCAAGAAACGCAACGGTCAAATCTTGAATTAAAATATCGCCTCGAAAAACAATCGCCCAATTAACCACAATGTTAAGTCCTGGCCGAAAGTTTTCGTATAATTATAACTACAAACTAGTCAATTACATAAGAAAATATCATAATAAGCCGGATGTGTTGTGGCCCAATTCAAAGACACTCGTTTTCTTTAGAGAATCAATTTAGAAAATTGACATTTTGAACGGAATTTAATGAAAAGGACTTGTGCTTTTCAGGGGAGCCTGCGTGTAGTTTATTTGATATGCTTTTTATCTGACGTTTCGCATCTTTTGAAGACACTTTTTAAGCCGGGATCCAGGGTTTTCACATAATGTTTGTGTTGGAACAAGTCAACAAAACTGGGGGCATACTGCAGTATAACGTCTTTTAATATTTCACCTGCTTTAATCATAAAATCTATACTGGGAAACAAGCCACTCAGACCCACCTTTTTGACATATTGTTTTTCCAGCACACAACCTGTTTAAATTAATTCATTAAAGCCACACAAGACTTCAAAAAAGTTGTTCAGTTTTCATTTAATCATTCCACAATATGATCAACAATATAACAATACTATCCTGAAAAAAATATTTCATTTGATTCTCTCTTTTTTCCGTAGTTTTTCACGCCATGATTCACCAATGACTCATACCACACTTTTTCTCTCTTATGATTCTTCTACAAAAATTATAACTTCAGTCTGTCGCCATGACTGGTCTACAGCTCATAGATGTCATTATCTTTTTGAGTTGCCGACCAAATGCGAATAGTTGCCGACCAAAAGCATGGGGCGAACATTGGTAGTTTTAGATGCTCTATGAAGCCACCTATTAGATGATCCACTTCCAATCCATTTCAAAAGTTCATAAAACATGTCTTGTTTTGACAGTAAAAAGTCTCTGCAAAAATTCAAAATCAGTTACTTGTTTCTGAAAAAGTTGCCGACCAAAGTCCTGAAAGTTGCC
>JBCAUI010477171.1:0-13685 GCA_038406195.1 Haplosyllis anthogorgicola
TGTAGATGAATTCGTTTTCTCTCAATTAAAAGACAGCCTGAGGAATATTTAAATATTTATTTATTTATTTCAATGTAGGGCAAATATGTTTCTGAACATTGCAGTGAAGTGTTGCTTGCAGGGCAAGCGTTTTAGGAGAGGAACTGCTTCAATTGCTTGTCTAGGTCCATTTCTAAATTTGTACGTCAATAAAGTAGTCCTGAACGATGTTGTCCATCCGGGCAAGTAATTTTGAAAGTGACTGGTCCGTAACCAAAATCAATCAGTCGTGTCGCTAAGGGAATCCCTGATATTCCAGAAAAAGGACCACCTTCGAAACTGACTCGCAAGAGTCACGAATAGGTATTTTGCTGCATGATACTTGAAGTGGAAGCTTTAAAAGTTAAAATTTAAATACTCGGCATGTGTGTGGAACAATAGATTATACAGTGCAAGTCAGCCATGATGAGAACGTTTTGTCAGTTCTGCATATGATTGTAGAAATATGATTCGAAATACCCACAGCGTTCTGAGCTCAGTTGTACTGGACAAAAGAGAAACTCAGAAAGTTAAATCAAGAGAATTTGAATTTCAAATTATTTGAACTATTTTCAGGTGTTTGGAGACGAAGCATCACTGTACAACATTGAAGATGTACAATTACAAGACTTTGGTCAGGTCGGAGAGGTCAACATTACAAAGGACGATACTCTATTCATGAAGGTTTGTATCTTGCAATATCTTGATGATCACCACATAAGTCGCCACAAGATGGATTGGTTAGGCAATGCGGCTATGATGAGAACCTTTTGTCAGTTCTGCATATGATTGTAGAAATATGATTCTATTTACCCACAGCGTTCTGAGCAGCATTGAGGACAGTCTTGTTTGCATGAAAAATGTAGTGAATACAGTGGTTTCTGTGCTGTTGTATGTTACAGTATTTCTTTATACTCCAGGGTAAAGGTGATAAAGCAGATATTGAGAAGAGAATAGAACAAATCAGAGAGGAAATAGGACTAACCAACTCAGAATATGAGAAGGAAAAATTCCAGGAGAGATTAGCCAAACTGTCCAATGGTGTCGCAGTGATCAAGGTTAGTTGTCGACTGATGTAACAATTTACTGATGCACATAAATGGTACCACCAAATAACTTAGCGATTAACTTAGTGGTTAATCTAGCGACAAGTTTCTTGTAAAATTAAATAAATCCCAACATTGACATCCATTTTCTCCCTTTTGGTTGAACCTGGTTCTGTCTGCTGTGGTCTATGGGAGCTGAATGTCCCTTTAAGTAGAGACTTGAGGTGTATTCCCAAACCACAATGTTGGAGAGTAAACTCTGTCCCTGGGTGCTCTATAACCTGGTGAGGGCAGTGCCTCGTATATTCCATAAACTTCTTGTAGTCATTATGTGACCATAATCAAGGAGATAAACCATACGATGTACACTTGGTGAATTGAAAATAATACTTGCATGACAATTAAGCTCGCTATCAAATGTGCTGCAAATTCTCTTGGAATCTACTGAACAATTATTCATGAATGGTTTCAAATCAACCGCAGCGGCACTGCAATGAAATCAGTAGTACCTTGGTACAAATAAATTTTGTGCAAAAGTACGGGTTACTCTTGCAACTGCACTTGGTTCGCTTTGATTTAGTATGTGAACACCACAAGATAGAATTATTAAATTTCTTTTTTTACGTTTCTTATTTAGCACATGCATGTTGATGTTCCGTAGGTCGGGGGTTCGAGTGAAGTGGAGGTGAACGAGAAGAAGGATCGGTACACGGACGCACTAAATGCGACACGTGCAGCAGTAGAAGAGGGTATCGTTACGGGAGGTGGCACGGCGCTCATCCGCTGCTTACCGGCTCTAGAAGCTGTCAAGGCAGAAAACGAAGACCAGAAAACTGGTAAATAAAGCTGTCTTAACAGTGTGAAATTGTAGAAGTCCAGAGGAAAGCTGGCTGTGGATTGAATACATAGTTGTGAAGACTCTTGGGTTACAAAATTGCTTTGTGAATCGTAGTCTCTGCTCAGTAGTAAAAGATCTCGGGTGTGAATTTAAGACAAAATTACGAAAGTACTGGAGGGGGAAATGTAACACAATTATTTACTATAATAACATGTGACAAAGATAGTCAGTGAGCAGGTGAAAGTCCTGATAATTAGGAATTGCTTGAAATAAAGTCCCAACATTGACATCCATTTTCTCCCTTTGGGTTGAACCTGGCTCTGTCTGCTGTGGTCTATGGGAGCTGAATGCCCCTTTAACTAGGGCCTTGAGGTGTATTCCCAAACCACAATGTTGGAGAGTAAACTCGGTCCCCGGGTGCTCTATAACCTGGTGAGGGCAGTGCCTCGTATATTCCATAAACTTCTTGTAGTCATTATGTGACCATAATCAAGGAGATAAACCATACGATGTACACTTAAGATTCTTCAAGTTGAGAATTCAGACTTTTGGCATTGGGTAAGGTAAATCATAGAGCTGAGAATAAAATGTTCATTGAATGCATCTTCCAAGACGTAAATCCTGCAGAATTAATAAATTGTGGAGGGGGGGGGCAGAAATACTGGCAATCCTTAACTTACCCTTTGTCATTTCGATATCAGACTTGTCATATAAAATTTTAAATTTAGATCTTTTTTATTTGTCTACAGGCATCAACATAGTTAAAAAGGCACTGAAGATTCCATGCTACCAAATCGCGGCTAACGCGGGTGTAGATGCAAACGAGGTGGTAAACCGGGTGCTCGGAGAAAAGGGTCAAGTCGGTTACGATGCGCTCAATGGGGAATACGTAGACATGATTTCAGCCGGTATCATCGACCCCACAAAGGTACGTGTAAATCCGGAAAGCAGGCTTCGGTGTACTCACTTAATGTGAAAACATGGGGCGTGTTTCCCCTGTCGCTACATTTCAGGGACACGCACGTTTATCATGATAAGAAACACGATTAAAAACTATTTGAATTTGTAATGTACATCCGAAATTGGCTTTCCACATCCAAGTTATCCAACAAAATAAACCCCGAAAAACTTTTTTCAATACATTGAACAAAGAACTTTATCAAGGGCCCTTGCACCTTCATTTCTGAGGGACATTTTAATACTTTACGTGAGAAATCCACACGTTTATGCATGCACAGGCTAAAATCTTAAAATCCAACATTGACATCCACTTTCACCCTTTGGGTTGAACTTGGCTCTGTCTGCTGTGGTCTATGGGGGCTGAATGTCTCTTTACCTAGAGACTTGAGGTGTATTCCCAAACCACAATGTTGGAGAGTAATTCTGTCCCCGGGTGCTCTGTAGCCTGGTGAGGGCAGTGCCTCGTATATTCCATAAACTTCTCGTAGTCACTATGTGACCATAATCAAGGAGATAAACCATACGAAGTACACTGGCGATATTGACACAGGACAACGCATTTCATTTGGAATTTAAACAATTAAAAAGAATGTTTTTGTTGGTCCCCTTGCATTTAGCTAAAATGCCAAGGAGACGAAGATCTTCAACCAGCCAATTGCTAGCTGCATTGTGTGCACACACAGAAACTTTAGTGCCACACAGTGTCTGTTCAGTATGTAACAGGGATGACGAACTTTTCCATTATTTTTGTAGGTTGTACGGACGGCACTAGTCGATGCATCAGGAGTCGCTTCATTGCTCTCAACAGCCGAGGCAGTGGTGACGGAGATACCCGAAGAGAAACCAGCCATGCCGATGGGCGGAGGAGGAATGGGTGGTATGGGCGGGATGGGTGGCATGATGTAACAACACCCGATCACTAGACATCATCCTGAAATTCGGGAGTGCTGCTCAAATCATTCTTTTGGGTAGGAATCGGTTACTTTGCAACGGCAGGGAAAATATTTAATAAATTTGAACAGTATGAGATGATGGGAGCAGCATTTCGAATTTTTGATCAGTTTTAAATATTCCAACTATGTCAACATTGTCATTTTCTCATAGCCCATTACCATCAATCGAGCATCGTCATCTCAGTTTTATTATTGTCATTGATCAATAGGAAATTGACATCTCATCTCATTCATATCATGCGTAGTTCATGTGTTACCATCACAAGTCATTTTAGTTCGTTTGTAAAGCATTTGATTTGATTGTAAAACTACTTGAAATAGTGTGTGCTTAATTGTTAAGATATTTGCTATAAATTTTAAATAACGAAGAAACCACATTTGATCATTTTAATGGATTAGGAATAAAGCGACCTAAATTCTGCACCAACCACATAACCGCAATCAGATAATTGTGAAATTTTATTGCAAATACGAAACATATGAAGCAATGTTTGTTACTCCCACAAAGACCAAATTCATTGGTTCTATTATGTCAATCGATTTAAATTTCTAGTTGTAGTAGGGCTGGCTTCCTAGTGAGATGAGATACATTTGTACAACACAGCACTAAAGTTTCCATTGTGTATCTAAGTTATGCAACCATCTTAACACTGCCTCATACAAGTTGACCATAACTACTGTTTTCTTGGTTCTATCGCAATGGAACCCAACAGTTTAAAGCTCTCAGCCATAAATCTGTTATACAATGGAAAGTTCAGTGCACCACACCACAAGTATTGTACTAGTATTATTGTGCACTCCGTAATTGTCGTACATTGAGCATTGTACATATATTATTGACCTACGGAACCGTTGTGTTCACATGATCAAATGTTTAATGAGTACGAATCATGAACGAATCTTGGAGAGGAACGTATGTGTTTGTTTTGATAATAAATGTACATAAATTCCAAACTTTCAGGTGTATATTATTTTATTTAACCAATAGCAATCCATTATGTATGTACAAAACAACCAAGCAGTAATATTTGAGAAATAAATACACGAATGGCAATATGCTAAGAAGGCAATTATTTACATGGCACCAATTTGTAAAGGCCAGTATTTTTGTTCCTAAAAGTGATGAAAAAACGTAGAAAAATCTCACTGAAATACAAGTGTCAAATCTGGCCTGTCGTGATATATTTGTGTTGGACGTTATGAGATGATACAGCGTTTCCTCCTGCGTCTGTAATACGGTGGCGCTTCGCGTTTGTTGGCGTTCGGCATCTGGAAGTCGTTAAACGCCAGCGCCAAATACGGCGCGTCCCCACGTGACCACTCCCCGTACGTTACTCGATCTGCAACACGTGACGTCAAATTAAATTTTACTAAAAACAATTACGCTGTCCCCTCCGCCGATTTGTGTGCGAAAAAGCAAAAATGGCGCTCACGATTGTGCATTAATTTTATAACCTTTAGTTTCTTTTATAACGGTACCATTTATGGTATGAATCTAAAGTCTTTTAATAACCTGTAATCTGCATATCTTGCCAGATGAATAAACGACACATTAGAAGAAAATTATGTTTTTGAACGAGACCGTTTTACACTGCATATTTGTTTGCAGCAGCCCGTTATGGAATTGATTTGTTTTGAATGGCTCCTTAATAAAAGTAATTTTCCTTTACTGCGTAGATGGTCGCACAAGCTAAGTACAAGGGGCTAATAAGGTTCTTGAATTGGTTAACGATTGCAACTGCAACGTTAAACTGTATTATGGTTGTACTTGTAGGTCCGAAATTGATACAAAATTCCAACCTCCTTAGAATCCTGTTTATTGGTCATGTGGTAAAAGCCCTGAACCATGCAACCAAAGCATTTAGGGACCGTATTTATGATAATGAACTATTGCAACCATTACATCGGCTTTTGGCATCTAAGCAATTCCGACTGATCATTTGAAGCGGCATCAATAATTCAGTAGAGCATTTTCTATTCAAATTTACACCTTCCAATTTACAAAACTTAAAAATAATATTAACACAGTTCTCTTACTGAATTATTCCTTTCTTGCTTGTCTCAAACCTTTGCAATTTTGTAGATACATACCATCGTCTTGATTTTTCCCTAATGTAAAATGAAACGTTTAGTTTTAGAATATTTGTATAGATTTCAGCATTGTAGATTTGATTGCTGCTTAAACATTTTACAGAGATGGAGACATACCATCCTCTTGTTGACTTTTTCCCGTCAGAAACAGGTAGATATGAGGGTAGATTTCAGATAAAACCTCCAGAAACACCTTGTAGGCGCCTAGAAAAGAAGAAATAACATAAAATACTTTATTCTGTAACGGGGTAAAATATTCTCCTCTCATTGGATAATACGAAGTGAGTTTAATCCTCGGCTTACTTGATGTCAACCAATGGAGGAGAAGCAGGTAAGCCAGAATACTAAGTCTGGGATTTACATGTACTTCTTTACCATTGGTTGGCACCATGCCACAAAGTAGGCCTGGAATTTGACTCCCCTTTTTCAAGCTTACTTTTGACATCCCAAGCTTACTTTTCAGTGTATGTTATAGAATAAAATTGTTATACACTAGTAAGTCAGTAAATCCTCGGTAAGTCTGGAGTCCAGCTCGGGGTGACAAATCCCTGATTTACCTCCTTACCAGTGTGTAACTTATAAAATTCACAATCTTATTTCGTCTGGGGATATCAGTAGATCCTGGCAACGCCAGAAATTCACCCCATGCTTGTGCGTTCATTTTTTCCATTGCTTTTTACGTGTACGTTGTACAGACATTTTGTAATAATGTTAATTTTGTCATAGGCAGTTGTTAACGAAATGTTGACCTCCAACTCACCTGGATTTCTGGTTTCCATCAGGTCAAGGAAGATGTCGTTTTTCTCCTCCACCGTCTCCTGGGACAGGATGTGGTTCATCTCCTCGTCTGTCAGCAGGCTCCTGTAGTGCATCTGTGGTGCCACCTAGTGATGGAGGGTCTATCCATTTTACAGTTCATTCATAGTTATAATTACCTTATTGTTAGCACGATTTTACAGGTAATTTCCTTGATGGCAAACATTTCAAGGGCTGCTTCATAGCCAGTTTACCGCTCCTAAGATCCATGCTTGGAAATTCATTGCGGTTTACAATTCTACTACAGTAGAACCTGCCTTGAACGACACCTGTCTTGGGCGACATCCTGCCTTTTACGACACTTTTTCCTTTGGATGTTAGCTGTTAAAACTATTTTAAATGAACCTGTCTTGGGCGACACCCTGCCTTTTACGACACTTTTGGGAGGGAAAGACCGGTTCTACTGAAAAGACAGGGAACTCACTCAATCATACTACAAGCCATTCGAGAAAGCAAAGCTCACGGGGCTAGAACGAAGAACCCCGAATTTTTGCTGTTTTTGCTGTTGATTTTAAATTTATGTACACCCTCGTTTAGCCTGGCAAGCACATTATTATTGAGGTTCACACAGATGTGGAAAGCAACACGAACCTTAGATGCATCCATCTCCCTGATGAGGTAGTCCCGTGACTGTCTGACCTGCCCCCATTCACCCGCGTATCTCTCAATCGGAGCTGTAAAAATTAATCCAAATATTTTTATTACTGATTAAGATAACTGAAACTTCCGCCTGTAGCTAAAATGTTAAGAAATAATGAAACTGGTCACCACTTACTGGAACTTTGGTAACTCTATCACTGGCTTTTTAAAGCTGGAGTGAATTTGTCGTCTGCATACTTATTCGTTTGCTCGCAGTGGTTTGAACTGGGAAAACTGGGTTCACATTTATTATTGGAAAACTGAAACTGTTCGTGTTTCTATAGGGCAGTGGCAAAAACAACTTACGATACATGTCGGGATCTCCGAATTCCGTTTCGTCGTCGAAGTCGGTGATGAGCACATAGAGGTGCGGGTAGTTCTCCTCTATCGCCTCCTGGAAGGCTTCCAGAGCCAAGGGACCTCTCCTCTCCACCATGTCCAACAGTTTCTCAGTTCTGTACCGTCGTCTTGGGTCCAACGTGACCTAAACCAGGAGCAACAAGCATAGCGTTACTTATTATAGTGGCTGAAATTGCAGGAATATTTAAACTTCCTTTCCTTTAATGTCATATTATCTTAAGGTGTAAAATTAGCACTGGCGTAGTGCTGGCCCAACGTAGGACATCCCTAACCTCCGGCTCAAAATGTTCTTTTGTGCTAAATTCTATGTTAATGCACGCACATGCACACAGCCACCCCTTCCCTACACGCATGTACAGTATGGAACGAAGTGTACAACCCATTTATTACTCGTCACGTGCTGCCACAGTTGTCTGGTGACAGAAAAGTACCGCACTTCAATGTTGCAGTTCAGAATACCATCACACAATTTTAGCTATAAAATTTCGCTTAATAACATGTACAACACTCACACACACACACACACACACACACACACACACACACACAAACAAACACACACACACACACACACACACACACACACATTACCCACCTCAGCTTCGTCTCGCTTGGTGAAGGCCTCACTGTCACACAAAACAGGTAGGATCTTCTCCACCTCTATGTTGTTGATGAACGTCTCTCTGTGACGTTGCAGGCGACGCAAGTCGCGCTGGTAGTCGTAATATTCGTCACTCATCCTCTCGTTTGTTTCATTACACAGAAATCGTATCAATTATAAACATAAGGGTGCGTAAAGGACCTCTCAAGGTATCGTGTTAAAGTTCTGGTACGATTTTTTTGTGTTCTGTTGCGTCAATTATGCGTCAAGAACACCTGTTCGCAAGTTAAAATCTAAAAAAGAACAAACAGAAGTAATACATCGCATATTAAGAGCAATAAATTGCACACAAGTAGCATTCTTTAAATTGTATGAACTTAAGTTTAGTATGAGATAATCAGCTTCTTAAATGCCATTTATTGAGAATACAAACGATAAAACGATACAATTTAACATTCAGTCTGTTACTGGAACACCAGTGGAGCGGTAGAATGATTATGTTTTAATATCGACATGTGTTGTGAAAAAGTATTTGTAATGTTCTCTTCGTTTCCAAATTAGATTTCATGCAGGAGTCGATTTCTTCGAGTACAGATCATGATGATACGGTAACAATGCAAACTGTACATTGGATTTATGACTTTTTGCTACGAGTAAGCTATTTCCTCTCTGTGTTATTTCTATAAAAAAATTCCGTGTAAAATAGGATCGTGGATTCGTGTGAAATAGAGGAAATGCCTTCCAACATTTTCAACATGGTTTTCATGGATAAACATATGTTGTCTTATGCTTCGAGGTACCACCAATGTCTACATGTTTAGTCCAAAACAGGTCTCTAAATATTTGAACAAAACGCAAATGTAGATTCTATGTGAAAACATTAGTGTTTGGTTTTGTTCGTTTGTTTTGCTCTTGCGGTTGGTTTGTTCTAATATAATACACACTATAAATTACTATTTGGAAATTTCTAGAAGCAGAGGATAAAATTCCTGTCAGTTTTGAAACAATAGCACATTAAAAACACACTATGCACTGGCGGATCCAGGATTCCTTGGGGCGCCCCAATTTTTTCCCACTTATTGTGTAAAGATCGCCAAAAACTGCATGAAAATGAAAAAAATTTGGGCAGTAGGGGGCGCGTCCCCCGCGCCCCCCATTGGATCCGCTAATGCTATGATATTTTTTCCGTACGTTTCAAAATTGATAGGAATTTCAGGAGCTGAATGTCTATGTAAAATATTAATTTGCCATACATTGTGTTGAATAAATTTGCAATAGTATTTTTCATTAATTCATAAGTTCTCTACTGAAGGACTTCTGGTGTGAACACAAAAAACATTTTTGATTGTGTGAATTCAATGGTGTTCTTCAGACAGATAAGAAATCCAATTTGCATAGTTTCAAAACATTGAACAAAATAGCGTTCAGCTTAACGAAAATTTTTGCAAGTTTGAATTGGTTATTTTCAGGCTGACAACAGAACATGGTAAGTTTCCTATTGATTCTAGAACAGCATTTCCTTCGTCCAAGGGGAGGTTTTAAATTTTTTTCATGCCTTTCCATGAGTGACAAAATATGCATTGGGTTTTTAGCCCGTTAGGTGCTGCACATTAATTTCTCAAGACCGTAAGAAAATTAAAGGTTAATAGAGGTTTTGCCTAATTCGTATTTTTGTCTAATTTGTCTAATATGTATCGTTAGATAGGATTGAAATCTACTTACATAAGAAATGATACCTGAATTCAGTGCATTGAAATGGTATAATGTTAGGTAGCTTGCTGAAAATAGTTCAATTCATATGCACTGAACACAATATTTTTACTGTGATTAGTAGGTTTCGATCCCTGATTTGCTTACCACTTAAGTCCAGCATGCCATCCTCCATACTACCCCATAGTATGATGACTGCATTAATTAATAACGTATTATTTATATGCAACCAATATTTTGTAGCAATCGAGTTTTTTCTTAAATAATTTAGTTCACTTAATTGACCAAATCTACCTAATCTAACAAATTTGCCAGAAATAAAATCAAATGTAAATGTAATGTCTTTGGTAAAAGGAGACACGGTCAGAATTAAAATTTTTTTAGAGTTTTTCCTCTGTGGACCAGATTTCATCTTGACCGAAATAAGAAAACCCCGAATATAAATTTACCCTGTGTTCTGTTCTGTTCGAGCGAAAGGCACAGTGTGGAATTTTTGCTGTTCACAAAATGACAGCCAATTTAGAAGTTGGGATAAAATTAAGACAAAACGAATATCAGAATACTTGACATAAACATGTTTTTTACGTACCTGTTCTTATAAACATTTCAACTGGATAGTCGTTTGTGAATGTTTCATAGATTCAAAGCAATTTAATATTGTCAAATTATAATAATAAGATGAAGCGTATACGCTGATGTATTATGTATTGTCTTCTTGAACTATATAATTCATAATTCCGACTTCTTATTGAAGACTCTCGGTGCAATACATTGTCTTGGTATAATTTACGTCACTTTAGGGAGTTACCTGAAACACATGAGATGACAAGCAACAAAACCTGGTCATAACAATAGGTCACTAACGGGGGCGGTACCAGGCCCACGGAATCGGGGTGCCGTTGTGTATCATTAGGGTACGAAATGAGCTTGTATTTATTGCCCGTCAGGTGCTGCCGTAATTTGTGGGGTGGCAGAAAATTCCCACACCCTACCATTGCGGTTCAGTACACCATCGCATACTTTTACTTTAAAATCGCGTTTGTAAGTTTAATCTTGTAGTCTATCTTACTGTAATGCATTACTTTTCTACTGTAATGCATTACTATTCTAACTGGTATTTTAAACCTGAATAAGCCGCAAAACTATCTGCGGAATTTGTGGCTTGGTGAATTGATGGAAAAGTTGTGTTGACTTCTCCGAAGCCGTGACAGTTTACTTACTTTTAGGCCATCAGCTCCCACCCATCTATCCTTGGCGACCGTGACACTTTGAACAAGGTGGTCTGGACCCTCTCCACCCCCTACCTGAAATGTTAAATTTTGGATTTCCGACACTTTCGGTAAAAAAGTTTCAGTGTATTTTGGTGTTGGACGTTGGTGATTTTGGCGATTTGGGTCCTACCCTCTAGCTTAGTGATAATACAAGTAATGCATTAGTTTTTCAGTCTATGAATATAAACTATTGCAAGGTGAATACTTCATTTTGACAAGTTGTCCTGCAATAGATTAGACTACATTCAATTTTTTCATTCTTCAGGTAATACAGCTCAAATATATTTGGCAGCTCCTAAAATTCCTATCAGTTTGAAAACAATGAAATATCAAAAAGCAACGTGTGGAATTCTGTTCTTTTCTCTTTTGTTCTGTATGTTTCCAAAATGATAAAAATTTCAGGAACTGAACTATTAATGATCTGCTTTAAGCTCCTAAAAGGAAGTTATATTTTCAATCCCAATTTCAAAGACGTTGGTTTCGTGCGTGTATTTGTCTGTAAGGTCCGTGAGTAAAAGAGCAAACAGAGAGGGTTTTGTACTTTTAGTGAAGCTCGGTCTCTCTTTATTGTTTACACGGTAAATGTTCGGTCTCTCTCTACACTAAGTACAGTCTTGTTATACGCTTAAATACAAATCGGCAACAGTACTGTCATTACCGTCTTCTCTGCCGAAACAGGTATTGTTTTCAATTAGGCTTGTGTGTTTACTTATTTTTTTCACTTTAGCAGAATAGAAATTTACGTCGAACATTACAGAAAATAAGCGTAATATTTTATTTTAAGCAGCCTTGAAGACGCAGATCCTATGAATTTTAGTGGTAAGCAATTCCACGTATATCCTCTTGAACACAGTCTTAACGTGTAATTTCTTGACCCGTGTCGTCCAAATCCTTCAAAATCTAAGAAAACTCGATCTCGAAAAAATCGACTGGTATTTACCAGAAGTCGGAGAAGTTGACTATAGTTGACTATAATTAGACGAATTTGATGAATTAGACGAATAAGACAAATTTGATGAATTAGACAAATTAGAATTAGAATTTTGAAAAACCTCCGTTAAACTCGTTGTAGGACCAGATGTTGACTGTGTAAGTGACATGGTACTCACCCCTACGCTTGTAAGGTAATTTTCTTGTATTTTTCCCCTTGGGCGCTTCACCTAATTGTTCCGTGTTCATGAGTAACGAGTAACTCAATACGAAAAAAAGGAGGTTTAACAAAGAATGAACAAAACAAGTTCGCTTTAAACGTAACTTTATTGATGACTAGACTGATTTCTCAAAAGTTTACAAACATTTGTTATAACTTGTTGCATTATTTACAAGTTGCAACATTCCAACTTCATAAAAATATATAAAAGCTCTAACTGTGTATTTCTAAGTCTTTCTGTAGCTTACAAATATATATAACTAATGACTAGCAGTACATTTTGTTTCCATTTTGATTGAACGCAGCTTTACCCATAGAATAAGAGTAAACCACCTACATTATTAGTGCAAAAGGAATTACATAATTTCAGTACATATATTATGTATATCACCGGTTTCAAATGTATTGAACATGAAACATATTAGCCTTTGTTGAACGCTACAATTTGAAGAAGAAAATCCAGAATTCTTTTGCAAATTCTATTGATTTCGGAACGTTGGAAAACAAAAGTAACACTATTCACAGCATGAAAATCCTACAAGTTTTGGAACAATAACATTTCACGCAATGCTTTTACGAGCATCAGCACACCAGCTTTGCAGGGGAATGCGAATATAGTTCAGAAAGAGAGCAATAAAACTTCCAGCCAAATAAAATCAGCAATACGTCATAGAATTACATTGAATTATAAACAAAGCGTGGTCGGTCATTTCATAGTTTTCATTGTAACAAATACATTGGGAATTGAAAGTAAAAAAGGGAATGAATTGAAACTGCTCTACTGAACGGTGGATTTTACACTTGGAAATGCTAATGACGTTAACAGAAACACAGCATCAAATTTCATTCCTCCAAAAGTGACATAATATTCTTCTTGTGTTTCCATGTATGACAAATTTCCACGAACCGACCCAGGAAGTTCTATCCTTTTGTCAACAAGACTTTTCTGTAAGGCTGTCTTATACAAAGCTACTTACCAAATAAGAATTGAATTGGATTACGTTCTTTGCAATTATTCAATTTATCGTAAAAATAACAATAAATAAACATAGTAAATTTTAACCATTAAATAAACACCATATAATATCATAAATATAACGTCTCATATTCATTTTCATATAAATAAGTATATATAAAATATGGGCGGTCTTCTTCCTATTTATACTATTGTTCTAATGTTGTGAAGACACTTATTGTGTCTTTAAACTATGTGATGATGGTTAGTACTTCTC
>JBCAUI010477282.1:0-13683 GCA_038406195.1 Haplosyllis anthogorgicola
CTGCAGAGTTACTTAATTAATATAAATAGATATTGCCACTGTTTTACAGCTACTGAATATACTTTACTGTACTGATACCTACCTTGTTAGACTAATTATTTACTATTAAGAATATCTAAATGAAGTGCTATTACCTGAGGCAACTAGAACATAGATAGATGTTGATGTTATCCCTTTGTTTACTGGATTCCTTCTGGATGCACTCCTCATGCACACTCTATTTTATATGATTTTGGGGTGACATCATGCACACACTGCATGTATCACATCACTTCTGGGCATCACGAGTTGGTGCCATGTGGCAGGAAGCATTAACCAAGCTGTATCGTAACTTTTAATACCCAATATTTATTGAATTATTACATTAAATTTATGTACAGTACAGTTGGATTAAATAAGTATTTAAACACATTTGCTAAGCTTCTTGAATCACATTTGTAAACTTGTATATGATACTGACAATATTTTTATGAAGCACAAATCAGGCAATGTAACATTATGGATTGGCCCCGTTGGATTTATAATAAAAGATAGGTCAACTGTAAAGTTAAGTGTATTATATCTTTGGTACAATAGGTGAGTAGAATGTCAGGAAAGAATGCTGAGTGCCAAATCCCACCTACGAGGAGTTTACACAGAGGGGAAAGACATTGCAAAGCAGGGACGGATCCAGGATTTCTCGTTGGAGGGGGTGCCCCGGCGCCTTCAGCTGGTTGGAGGGGGCGCCTTTTAATATTTTCCTCAAAAACCCTGTGAAAATGAAAGAAATTGGGACCGTTAGAGGGGGCGCGCGCCGGCGGCGCCCCCTGGATCCGCCAATGCAAAGATGAATCATTTATACAATCAGATACTTGTGATGGAATGTAAAAAACATTGTTGGAGAATAGAATGTGTTGATGATGAGCTACAGATAGAAGAACCGTGTTTGTATAATATATTTGTGTAAGGCAATCAGAGACAAGCGCAACATTCATATTCTGAAGGAACATTGCCGTGATGCAGGTAGGTGTTCTATCTACACTATATGAACCCGTGTACACACCACGCACAGGGATAGTCTTACCCCACTCTCATTTCCACTCTCACAGCCCTGATCGGACTCGGGCATATTTAAGAGCTTTATTTCCTCTGGTCCCCTGTGTGGTCGTTTTTTCGTCTTCAAATACAAAGTGGACTTTTCGTCAGTTTTATATCTTGAGAAACTTAAGGACTGATCACATAGGTTTACTTTTATGAATTTTTGCATGAGACATTAGTGTAATTAACCAGCAATTATTTAAGCCTTAGGGTGCAATTATTATTTACGTCCATTCAATTATAATTACAAACAACCATATCCCATTGAAGGATCCCATTAGGATATTGTTTGTTTGTCTTCATTCAGTGAAGAGTGTTTCCCCAAAAAATAATGTTTAATTGTATGTTTAGCAAGTTAAGTGTGTCTATTTTGTTAAATTTAGATCAAATTAGATCAAAAACATTTTGTATAGATTTATGCATTTGTGTGAAATTTAACACTGCACGAGAAAATTGTGTTCCTATTGATTATTGAAATTAAATTTCTGTATTTACCTTATCAGGAGATTTTGCGCACGGCAGTGACACAGTACTTCCTTCTTCTGAAGGCGTATCAAAGTAATTCCTCAGCCCTCGCCCCTTCTGTTTCCTGTGCAGAACATTGACTGCTGAATATTCGACGAGACCACCGAACACGAAGACGAGACACGTTGCCATCCACACATCTATAGCCTTCACATACGACACGCGAGGCAATCTTTCCGAGACTGCGGAAGCCTGAAACAATAAGATGAAATCGAAGTAACATATTTAAAAAGAAGCAAGTGCTACTCAAATTAAGAGAACATTCAGAGTTTTTAGAAACTTCGATGTCAAGCATTCTGGAAACAATATTAATTTACTCTGATTTTTTATTTTACACAATGACTTAATTGCTCAAGTTTTCAGCTGTCAATGTACTGAACAAAGCTTTCACTTTCATTCATCTAAAGATAAAATTGTGTTCATGTTATCTTAACACGAAAATGAAAAAAAAAATTCAGAGGTTTTCAGGTAGATACTGTCGCAACCTGATAAAGGTTGGGGCAGGTAAGACCGATTATTTCATGAATACAATGAAAATTTTTTATCTTGATTATTATGATTGTAACTTTACCTGTGTTGTCATTGTAAGAATAGTAAGAAGACCTAGAGATATCCTGGCAGGTACAGCATCTATATCAATCCAAAAACTGACCCAGGATAACATCACCACCAGTACACTTGGTACATATACGTTTAGCAAATAATAGGAGAACTGTCGTTTAATGTGCATTATGGCCTCTAGGCAAGCAAAACTACCTGAAAAAACAATAGACACAGTTAACATGATTAATTTCTGTTGTATTTGGAATGGAAACTTTACGTAGGTTGTATTTGATCCCTCTGGTCAACAGTTTCAGGATATTCAAACCACTGCTGCTTTAATGTTAATTAAGACAAATTATTATTGCAAAATAGCCCCTGAAAACTAAGAGGAACACATATGTTATTCATAGCATTGTATATTGTTGTTCTTAAAGATACCTTCTGTATAGCTTGGACAAAACAAATGTTTTGGAGATTTTGTGTTGCCTGACTTTGTCGGCGATATATAAAAATTTACTACATGATACCTTACCATAATTCAACATGATAATTATAAAACATTTTAAGACAATTTACAAAATTTTAAACAATGACCGGTTAAATGCCAGTACCATTAGATTATTTCTTTTCGTCAGGAATCCATTTATCTTTAAGACCAAGACATGCCTTAAGAAAAAACAAGAGCAAACTTTTGCACCTGCTTGTATGTAGTATCCCACGAAAAATATGTCGACAAAACACCTAAAGACATGTGACAATATCTGATGTTGCAACGGGTGTTGCAATTCTTTCATCTTTTCGCATATTATTTATCTACGTTATCTCTTTGGTATTATTTTGGTCAAACTCAATTTGGCCCAAAATGTCCCTGCATTACATTCTATCCGAGAGGCGTGCAGGCAATGCTGGGATGGTTCCTCACATTATTATCCGTAAACTGACCCAGATCATATCGTGTCTTTGAACAGGATCATAAGGAAAATTAATATCTGTGCGTAGCTCATTTTTGACAGGAAATTATCACATATGCTGGGTAACAGAATGTGATTAATTTTGTCATTCCGCGCTAAGAGAACGAAATGCCCAAGCACTTAGGTCTTTACCAAAGGACATCTCATTTGTGAAACAGAATTAGCGTGTGAGGATTTATTCATTATTGACTTTCGGCATTTTGCAGAAGTAATTCTTTGAAAAGTTTTTCAAGAAAGAGTCGACTTTAGGCGTAGGCTGACGCAATTAGCCAGTAACTTTTTTGCGGCTCGTTTCTTAGAGTGCTGATACGTCAAATTCGAATTGGTTATTTCATAATTCAGGGAACAGCTTAACATATACTGAGTTATGTCTAAATATTAATTATTTAATTAGTTATTTCCTCATCTTTTTGTTTATATTTTGTAACGTGCCCTCACTTTTGGAATTTCAAACTTATCTAACACTAAACGTGACATGCCAAAGACATGTCTTTCCAAGACATTGGTGAACAAACCAGTCTTTCGAGGCCATTTCCTTGAATCATTCACCCACTGAACATGGATGTTAATCAGGTTATACAATTACACAACACTTCTTCAGCGCATGTTTTCTTTGCCTACCTGTACTGAAGGCAGCTCCACAAGATATATTGGTAACGTCTTCTATTTTAAACTCCGGTAGTGATAATCCGGTTTTGAGACGAAGGGACATTTTAAAAGGATTCCACACGAAGTCCATCTCGTCTCTGGTATAGCCATCTGAAATACAGTGAGGATCGATATACATAAATAAGTCTATCAAAATAGATCTACGTTTTATTTAATTAACATGGTTACGTTTTGAAATAAAGAATGTTCTAGTATGATCCGATCTATCTAACAATGAATGGATGAATATGTGTTCTCAACCTTTACTAGTCCATTATTTACGAATATGGGAGGCTTACCATACTGTCCACATGCAGTGAAGACTAAGCGTACTGTCACGTTAGTCTTGCAGAAAAATCTCTAAACAGACAAACAGCAGCTTGCTGTCCCGAATCTTAAACCCAGATGTTTCTACTTATATCATGATGTTAATATACGTGTACACATTTATACGTGACATAAAAAACCGCTTACATCAAAAGGCCGTTTGGTACAGCACATAACCATAGCGATTTATTTACGCGTTACGCGGCAAATTGCTCTGGTATAACATGTCGCTCTGGTATAACATGTGCATTGTCGCCCTTCAGCCAAATGTGAAGGCCAATTTACATGGGGGGAAGATGAATTTCTTTTCCGTTACAATGTTGAGGTCACAAATGTCATGCGTTTTGATTGATTTAGCATCGTATGTTCGAACGTAATCATTATTTATGTTCATAGTGGTGTAGTTACAACATACAGTTTTACCCATTTGTTCATAAGGCGTCAGTTTGGACTAAAAAGACGAGATAAATCTGATATTGGCCATTGCAAGGAAGTCTTCCATTAGTATATCACAAGATCCTTATCAAGTCAATTCTTGTTTCTTACCACTAGACAAAGACTAAGTTTCCACTTAATCTTTTACTTCCATTCATGCTAAGATTTATAACCCTTCCGGATAGGATACAAATATTTACAGACATGGAATCGGACGTGATAAAGCTACTAAGTACACAATCTTTAGTCCGCTCATTGATTCATCAAGGCCAAGATAACTCTACATCGTACATGGCATAACATTATTTGTTGGGATTAGTTATGGAATGATAATATTTGCCTTTTCTCTTTTTCCGCAGACTCTCTTGAAATAAGGAGAGAAAGAATCTACGCAGGAAGGCTTCCTACTCTTTATTATCATTGCGGGTTGCAATTTCATTCATGTAGCACAGAAATGTATCAGAAGTCTTTATCGGCCTATGGTATTAAGTCAGAAATAATTATCTGCATGACTGACTGAGTTGCGTTAAAATCATGCAAGTGATTATATAAGCAGGGAGCCTCATGGATTAAATTCCTATCATACAGTTCGGATTTAGCACATAAATACTGAGAAGTAATCTACTAGAATGTCTAATACAAAGTAGATTATATCATTTCGATGGACGTTTTCCAAATTATGTTTACATAAAGCATGAGTGCATGCCACCGGAAGAAATTTTGATTGTGACAATATCTATGGAACATTGCGCTATTGACTTTGTCTGACAAATGTAGCATAGACAGACAGACAGGCAGGCAGACAGACAGACTGATCGACGGATAAACGGACGGACGGACGGATGTGTGGGCAAACAAAGAGCCAACATCTGGAAAATGACCAACAAATACCCAGTGGTAAACATTACTTAATTATCACATTGGAAAGATTATCCTGCTAATGAACTTCAATTTCTTTCCAACTTATCCATCTTTATGCTATCAGGAGTGCTTAGATAATTTGGAACGTTGACAGAAAATATCTCTGCAATAGTCAGGTGCAAATCTCTTCCATTGTAAAACAACAAACTGAAGACCGCCAGCAATCTGCATTCTAAAACTATTCCCATGGGGACATCATCAACTGGAGATGAGCATTCGTTACGTCTGTAATATTCAAAGTCATTCAACGGTTTTCTCATTCTCATACTCTCTCGTTTTTTTTCCAGAAACATCTATGTACTTTTTTGTTTATCAAATAGCTTTGAGGTATTCCGGTTTTAGGCATGACAGGATAATAGCATTAAGCTTGTTCGATACAGATACGTACATCTAGATATATATTTCTAGAGACATACATGTAAACTTAAAAATGTGACTACGATAAGTGCCTACAAATAAACTCAAATAAAATAGTAAGATAAGCATAATAAGTTGAGCAAATATCTCTATTCAAATTACTCAAAATATGATCTATCTCCAAACAAAATAATTACTAGTTTGTTCATAAATAAATAAACTAGATGGCCTTTCCAGCTATGAATGTGTCAAAGATAATTTAACCCAATTAAAGAATTGGGAAGTCTACATAGTAACATTATGTCTCTGCAGTTTTGGGATTCCGTAATGGTAGCCAACACGCACACGATCAGGAGCCAATTAAACTGATGCCAAATCCCGCTGTCTAAGTGTCTGGGTTTCCCATGGGAAGGATGCATTTCAACAATCTCAGTCCAGCCATGTGGCCTCCCTCGAAAGGTAGGAAAGCGGACTCGAAGTAGACACAGGTGGTTAGGATACCCAGCGATTGATATATCATTGATAGGATGACATGTATTCCCCCTGAGTACCGAGGGGGCTCATTAATCTACTCCCACTGACGGAGGTGAGAGGATCAGACATCCGGCACTTTACCTCCATTTAATTCCATGTGCACTGTCACTCATTATTTTAAAACCGCTATTGGATATCCCTTCCCTAGATGAACATCTCTCTTGCGCATTGTAGTAGTTGTGTAGTGCTAATTGCCCCAATTGTTATCTTCATCTATAAGACATAATCAAGCCTTACAAAACTGCTTGCACATTGTTTGTACGTTGTTGGAAACTTTTCTCTCATTAGAGACATTTCCTTGGAGATAAATCCTGAGCCAGACAAAGAGGACTATACTTCAGTAGGATAAAGCAAAGACCAACAAAGATAAGTCTCTTACTCTCATTATGTAACAGGTTCACGTCACGCAATTGTTAAATTGTTATTATTGAATGAAAAAGAAGGAAACCCATTAATTAGGCAAATCACATACATTGTGTATGTAACACGTTATTTGACTATTTTAGTTGAAACACTGAACAAAAAGCCGCTTAGCTCATGGTATTCTGTAGGAAGGGGTTGGGATCATTAGAAGCTTAAAATAACTTTTATCCTCTTATAGACTAACCTACATGTAATATGTGAATTTTTAAAACTGCTTCTAACATGCTACCGATCAGTAGATGTTGTTCCCTTAAAAAGAGAATCTCTGCGTCCATCAATTGACAAAAAATACTGAATACATCACATTAAACGCATTCAGCATTACAGGTGTTTGCGCAGTTCAAATTTATGTTGTGTCTCATGGCAAGAAATTTTCTTTAAAATCTAGCAAAAGATGTCGGAAATAACCCTGAAATGCAAGATATGCGACCTGGCAGGAGTCGTGTATTTAAACTTTAAAAATTGAATTTCCTGTATTGGTTTGTGCAAGCGAATAATGTGTGGATGGGTTCTTCAGTCAAGACCACATGTTGTCCATAACGCTTTAAATGTTATTTATGGATGAGGCGGAATTGTGTACATGTACTTTCTTAAAGAGATGTAGATGTGGCTTACATGGTCTTTTTACAGTTTACATATTTTGGTACTCTTTCGTGTCACAAAATACTAGCATGCTATTTCTCTTCAGTGTGTGAAACCTGAAACTCATACCTGATGCGATAAAAACATTACAACAACAGTTTGCTCGAGAAAACTTTTAAATATTTGATAAACTTTAAAAACCATTTTTCGGATCTTTAAATGAGGTATCAGTTGTAGTAACGATTTAGCCAGATTTAAAACTAGGCCATTAAAAACACGACTGTAGGTGACACTTAGCCTTTAACAACAGATGATGGTGTGTTGGCAGATGGAATATTGGGAGGATCGGAAACCACTAACTAACCTCAATTTGTCAGCCTGTTCCTGTCACTGTGTACTGATAGGTAAAGCACAGGAAATCTAACCTTCCTTCAATCATTATAAATAAGACTACTACAGTGGACAAATAGGGCTTTCCTAATGTTATTCTAGTGAATGTAGACATTAAAATATGCTCCCTAGGATTCGTATGAACTTGTTGGTAGGTAGAGGACAACTAGGTCAAGGGAAGCAGCACATTAGGGATTCAATTAATTAATAAAAATAAGAAAAGCAAAATATCATTCGTTTTGAAACTAAATATTCTGTTTGCAATTACCCTCAGTATCATTATCACGTGAGGATCATACATTTGAGAGATCATGTTTTGGAAAATAAGCATTATGATTATTTAAGGAAATTACTACAACTTTATACGAATTCACCAAAATTATGTTGACTGAGCTAACGTATATATTTATAGACTACAAAAATATAAAAACGATACTTACAACTTCCTATGTTAATCTTACACGTTTGGTTGTCCAGTGGAAATTTTTCCAACAACATCTGGCAATCCATTACCATGGATATTCTAAAATAAAAAGAAAGAGTTATATATCTTTTAAGTAAGGAAGGAGCGCATGGAACATTTGAGTCTTGGTCTGAGAATTAGTCACATAAAATTTTAAAGAAAACGGAGTAATACAAAACTGATCGCATTTGATCCGAACAAAAGACTTATTTTCGTAACTAATATTAATTGATAAATATCTATTTTGTCATGACTGCTTTACATTTAGTTAGCACGTGCATCTTATATCGGATATTGAATATCGAAGAATTTGTGTACAAAGATAATGATTGGCCTGCGTATTTAGACTATTGAATTGCGCTAGAGATACATTAAAGCCGGGGCTTCGAGTGAGATTATCGTAATACGGGTGCTGTGTCAGAAATAAGGACATTGCTAATCTTAGCGATCACTGATTTGTATAATTGCACATGTTGTCCTGACTTGATAAAGTCTCATACGGATTCATGAAACACTCCATCAAACACTACCAATTTGAAGTGTAGGTGCATTTTACACGTCTACGTTCCTCTAAGCGCATGCATAAATCAGTTCACTCCAGAAAACACTCAAAGTATTCAATAATGTCCGATACACCGAGTATTGTGGACTTGTATTGACATTTTCCTTTGGCAGGGTTGTTTAATTGTATTGTCATCACAAGGGTGATAAAGAAGGTGTCGATGAAGATATTAATTAGATTGTTAGTCGGTACATTATTCATTGGCTACATTTGTGTATTTAGGCAGCACGGCCAAGGCTGTCTTAGCATAAGAAAGGATGAGGTTAGCCCAATGTCACTATTAAACAATCGTTCTGGATAACGCTGGTAATTCCTGATAGTGCATCTGTCCAGGTATGATTAGTGCAGCCCAGCAACGATCCTTTAAAATTAGCAAGTTTTAAGTGCGTAAATAAGAAAGTGCCAACAAACATTATTCTTGAAATTGAGACTTTTTTGCATAGATACTTTTAATTTCCGTCATGTACAGTGAACACTTACCGTTGACTGTAAAGTACAGTGCCATCTGGTGACAATCTGAGTAATCTGTTTGGAACTGTGACGTCGTGATTGATGGCTCTTTTTTCATTACGGAAGAACAGGTCTGGCACCCATATGCGTGAGAGCTGGTTGTAGTTGAGCGTTACGGTTCTGTTAGTTTCGACGAAAGCTAACCGGAAGTCGCGCCATGTCTGTCTGACGTACAAGTTGACAGTGAATTCCTGAAAGAAAAAATTATTTAAAAGTCATTGGTTAAAACGGGAAAAGTTGTTGTTACAATCGAATTCAAAATTGCAGGACCGAACAATTAAGATCGCTTAGCGTCATACAACTCAGTTTGGTATCATGTTTAGAGGGCTGTTTCTTAGCGTTGAATTAATATACAAAGCGGAGAAGATTTTATAGAGTTCAAAACATTTTGTGTGCCTACACCAGGA
Source organism: Haplosyllis anthogorgicola (assembly GCA_038406195.1). Classification (NCBI taxonomy): domain Eukaryota; kingdom Metazoa; phylum Annelida; class Polychaeta; order Phyllodocida; family Syllidae; genus Haplosyllis; species Haplosyllis anthogorgicola. The sequence goes on from JBCAUI010477282.1 coordinate 9,676, forward strand.
GCCAAAAATTACTGATTTACTGTTTTGATTTGATTACATAAGCTCTTTCTGTTGAGGAGAATGTAGCAGCACACAGTTTCATAATTTTAATTTCCGTCATATATTTTATCAAACGAAAAAAAGAAATTGCTGTGAGTAGAACTGCATAGCTAGAACTACTTTGTAGTGAAGATGTTTACTTACTCTGATAAATTTCATTCTTTGAATCTGAAAGGCTGGAATTATTATTTTCTCTTTGGTGTATGCTTATTTCTATACCAGCTGAAAGGAAGGTATTTCATTTCGGTTTCCCACTCTAATCTATTAACCTTATTGTCACTGTGAAGTCGACATTGATGTCTCGTGCATTGAATTTTGGGTCACTTTCAATTGCAGCAACGACCCGTGCAAATTGTCCAACATAACGATCGTTTTGAAGTGTCATTGAATTCTTTTCAGTATCCGTGAGCACCACATTCTTGGTTCCATCTGATGTCAGATGTTGAAGCGACACATTTATTCCCGACAATTTTCAACACCCCTCTGGTTTTGTCAAGATTTCTACGACTGGTCCCCTTCATCCTTCCCATCCGAAAACAAATGGAAAAACTGTTTACCCATGCCGAGAAGGAGACTTTATTCGTGTAATTTGTGGTGTATCATTACAGTAAAATCGTATCAATTGTGCACATAAGGATATGTATGAGAGCTCCTTTAAGGCCCTGTGGTAGTCTCAGGGATATCTGGTTTGCCGAATATCACGGAACAAGCTGTAAATCGTTTGTTTGTAATGTCACTGAACCATCTGGGCTGTCTGAATTCTAGATTAAACCGATAAGTCACACGAATACCAAGTGCACAGCTACAAACAAGAACACATGTTCTTCTATACATCTGATCAGGACAAGTTGTTTTTTTTGACATATGGTCAATTTAACTCCTCTATGTACCATTTAATTTCAGCCTGAATTAGAATCCATGAAAGGCAAGAAGCTTATTTTACTTGTGACTATGTTTCACGGTTCATTAGACACAGTAGTTATTGGCAGCAGCTCTGTCCTGAGTTGTTTATCCCTCCGGGATATTCTTTATGATTTGAGAAAACCCCGTTGCTTTGATAAACTCACTGGAGCTACTTATTATATGCTGCGACAAAAACAGCCTACCATTTGTTTTTGACTGGTGTCTTTAATTTAAACATTAATTAATAGTTGCATGTGGTAGGTGTGAGTATGTTCATTCATATGATCACAACCAGATGGCTACTAGATTGGCACATACATGGGTGAAGTGGGATTATCTGACTAAAAATTTGTGTAAAGGTGTAACTTTAATTGTTACTTTTGTCAGTAAGGTCGCTGTTGCCCGATGTACAGTGAGGGTAGTCCTGCAAACATATTTTTATCAACATTCAAAAATTTCAAATTTGGCTTGGAAATGAGGGCGAGGTGGGCTGCCCCATCTGATCCCTGTTAATCTCCATTCAAGAAAATGATCACTTAGTACCCCTGTGTCCTGTTCAAAACTGTATTTAAAGCCCAAATATGATTGCAGGGGTCTTTCTTGATGGCTGGAAGTGCCAGGGAGTACAATATGTTGCTACAAATACCGTAAATCCTTGAATCAAGGCGCACTCCCTAATTAAGGCGAACACCCCTTTTTCAGCAGATTTTCTGAACTTGTTTTACTCTGACGAGTTACGATATTTTTGCAAGTGCAACTAGTAACTTTTCTGATGCCATGTTCATTGATGTGCTTCTCAACACACAATGAATATGCAAAGACCTTAGTAAGCAACAGTATTACCTCTTGGCACTACCAAATTGAATATTAACGTTCCATAAAATTCATCCCCAAGTTATTTTTAATTATGGCACACATACAAAAATATGTCCATCGTGCATGCGCCTTAATTCAAGGATTTACAGTATTGCTGTGGAGGGATTAGTTAATCCTCCTGTCCCCAGCCACATTCCTCTACAGTTCTACCATTCTACCCCATCTCATGTTGGTTACCTTCTTTGTACCTGTATCGCTTTATCCTATGATTTATCACGGGTTAATAGGTAAAAATATACAAATTAATCCTATGATCATTTCCCAATATGCTTGAATGTTGTTCTGTGTAAGTTTAAGTGATCGTAAAAATATACAAATCACTGCAAATTATTGCTTGTATCATTATGACATATGTATGCCAATATTCGATTAGATCTCAACCTAGATGTCCCTGGTTTTATCCAAGATACAAATACATCTACAATCGCTCATGGTGTAGAATAATTCTTGAAAGATAGACCAAGAGTTATTTGATAATGCGTTAGTAGTATGATCCAATGGTATTTGATAAAACCAGATGGTTTTGGTATGTTTGTGTCACCTTACAGTCAAGGCCATGTCACATTAGCAGTGATTGGTGGACGTATCTCAACCTTTGCTTTTGTTAGAAACTGAAAACCTTAACATCTCACTGCTAGACATTTATTGCGGACGAAGAGGCAATAACGTCAGAGGTCAAACATGACCCTTGGATCAGTTAAAATTTATCACTCCCCTGTTCAATGGTTAAAGATTTATAAAGAAATATGTAAAGATCCCCGGGAAAAAGACGATTAACACGTCGCGATACATCCTAATATTCACCCGAGAAATGAAGACATCCGATGATAAATATCACTGGGGCCGCTATTTGTCGCAATAGAAATTGTCCCTGGGTTATATTAAGGCAGGCGGTAATTTGTCCTAAAAAAATTTGAGCCATTAGTTTTATCCAATAAAGAAGAAGTGGTTGTCTGTTTGCGGCATATGTCGCTGTTGAGGAAAAGTACTACACACAATAAAGACGATGATGTTCAAATGAAAAGGCTACTATCTGTAATTTGCTGCGATCTGGATCTATCTTAACAGAAAATCTAACAATTGCAAAACAACATTTCAAATCATTACACAAAAATCGTACCAGAAGTTTAACAATGGCGCATCAAAAACACAGCGTGAAATTCTTTCGTTCTCTCCTTTGTTCTCTTCGTTTCCAAAATGATACGATTTTTGTGTAATGTAGGCCATTTTTTTGGCTGAACTTCATATTTTGTCTTTGTTATCAGACTTGTCAAAGCTGGAGATATTAGAAATCAACTGCATGGTGCGGGAACTGAACTCAATTGACACTTTACGTTTGATGACGCAAGCTCTACAATGCGTACTCGATCAAATGAAAGAGTGTTGTGACATTCAAAGTGGTCAAGCGAAAACATGAAGCGAATAATTTGTTGCGTGTTTTTGCACGAGAGAAAAGCCATTAATGGTATTGTACTATATCACATATCACTTAAAGCAAATGAAAAAAGTGGCAAAGCTTGTGTTCAATTCACTGTCACAACGGGTTGTCGACATTGCCTTGTCTGAAAAAAGGCAAGGACTTTCTTTCGACGGCTTTAGACCAATGTCTCTTCACAGAAGCACTGAATCAAATGTCAAATCTATGTCACATTAGTGTATTGGGGAGAAATCTGATTCTATCAGATGCTGCAAAGAAATCTGTTGAGTGCACATTGTTGTATGTCAGCTAGTGTCACTTGTTCTCTTGTAATGCTATCCTGGGAAATTGATGATACATCTCGTGTACGGTTGTAAAGTTTTCTATTCTGGTCGAGCCAGTCTCCGCTGTCGCAAGTAGCAATGCGAGTCAAAGGGATCTGTCGTTATTCTAAGAAGTTTGATATAAATGTACTATGTGAATGAAAAAGAGCCAGTGTCATGCTCGGTTTTGACATATTAACGTCAATGTTTTCCTGACGAACATTAAACATATGTTTGTTTCTTGTTTAAACAAAATTTAGCTCAGAATATATATTTCGGGACAATAAAATTCCACGCTGTATTTTCATTCAAGCCAAACATCTATCAGTATTTCTAGGTGAATTCATCTCAATCCGATAGATGTATTACTTGTGTGAAGTAAGTACTTTTCAACAGTATCACACTGTCCTCATCAGCTTCAATGAATGATTTGGACCAAAGGATATGAGA
>JBCAUI010477393.1:0-13681 GCA_038406195.1 Haplosyllis anthogorgicola
GCTCATTAACATAATTTTTGTCTGGCAGTGAGGCCACCTCATTGGCTGGCAGGTCATCCTGCAGACTGACTCCCCCCCCCCCATCAAGAACGTGACACTTTCACCTCTTAAATTTTGTTAGTAGTATGATATAAACAACAGTACCTGCCGCGGCCCAAGCCAAAAGCTAGAAGGTTCCTTGTAAGAAAGTTTTTCAAGTGTCAGCGATGGTTGTAGTATCTGCAGTAAATAATATTAAGTTTGGATTTTTTAAAATAACGGACCAAAGCAACATAATGCGTCAGTACATACGTAAACTCCTGTTACGGGCAAAATAATTATCAATTTGTAAGTAATCACGGTGTTACAAACCATACTGTTTGAACATCATTATTTTGTGCTCTGACGCAACACATAAGCAATCGCCACTGTTGGAACAGAGTGGAAAGTAATCCCACAATAATCAGGCATTTACATAAATTTCAGTACCATAGTAACAATAGAGTATCGTGCAAATGTTTACTTTCCATAATCGGCAATAGAAGCAAGCCATATGATACAGTACCTCCATGGAAACTTCAGTCTGTGAAATGCCAAAGGGGGCAAAGTCATAGACAGAGACAGACACGATACAGATTAATATCTGTACAAAGGTCATCCATGCTGTAAACCCTGACCTATTGAGAGATTAAATTGAGAGAATTAAACTATTTGCTATCACTGGCTTGTCCCGAAAATCCGGCACAAAGAATATCTCGATATCGATTCTAATTATGGGATGACATGCTACGTCTTCATTTGCACATGACTTATGTGCATTCTGTGACATTTTTTACCCAAGAAGTACAAGCATTTACCTGTGATCACTAGTTCTATCTGCCTTTACTGTTCCAGTTTCTCTGTCATATGCATACTTGTAGTATCGGTCATACTGAAAGCCGCAAACTTTTGAAAACACCCCGTCCGTTGTAAGTGAGATGAATGTGCTCTTTGTTGCATCCCATCTGTCCGAGTTGTCCAAGTAAGACACAAAGTTGTCCTTCACTTGTTTGCTGAAGCGTGACATGGCCTAAAGTAAAATTGGGTGCAGCCACTTAAATACCATCCTTTCAAATCATTAATTTTCATAAACGTTGAGAAAATAACACAATATCCTCTTGTCAAACGCAGGGTTGTCGTTAAGATTTTAAAGTCACTGGTCCGTCCGGGCCAGCAAGTCTTAAAAGTCACTGGCCCGGAAGAAAATCTACTGGCCCAGATCCCAAGTGAAGTGAAGTGACCAAATGTCAGTGAAACGAAGCACACTATGTGTGGGGTCTGGAGCTTGCTTAGGTTCCTGGAAGCTGAAAGGGTGTACATGTAATGCCAGCTTAAATTGCAGATGACACTGCAAAAATTCCCTTCAGTAATTAAATTTTTTATGTGTCTGACAAAACATTTATCTGCTAAAAGTGACTGGCCTGTCCGGGCCAGTAACTTTTAAAAATCACTGGCCCAGACCCAAATCCACTGGCCTCGGGCCAGTGGGCCAGTGCTAACGACAACCCTGTCAAACGTATAAAGTCAAACGAAGCATATGGTATGGCATACCTGAAATGGATTTGATGGTCCCTCTCCTTCGTATCTTCCCATGGGTTCCATGCCCTCAGGCCTGTAATCTCTTGCACCAGGTGGCACATACATCTCACCCATCGGTTCTCTCCATTCCCAGCCACCAGTCCGAGGTCGAACCCTTTAGAAAAAGCCAATGCGATTGTTAAAGGGAATAAAGTTAAAGTTCAATTTTTTTTCAAAAACAACATCCTACGATGTAGTTCATGTACAGTGAAACCTGTCATCTACGACCACGTCTTCTGCCACAATATTTTGGTCGTTAATGACAGGTGGCCATAGAACACAGGGTAAATATAGTAAAAATCTTATCTTTGTGCTAAATTATATTGGTCGTAAAATGGAGGTTGTCACAGAGTTCGGGGGTCGATGATGACAGGTTTTACTGTACTGTAGAATATTTAAACCTACCAAGTTGCGTTATCTGGTTCATCATACCCCACCGATGCAGTGGCTTGTGGTGTCATGCCTTCACTACCGTCTCTGTCAAAGAAGCCAGGAGTAGGTCCAGGGTAATCCGGTAGAGGATACGCATCTGGACCAGTGTAGTGAACATCACTGTTAAAGAAGCTATCATACAGCTCATGCCTCTGCTCTGCAACAGATGCTTGAGGTGACATTGTTCCTGAATCCTACAGAAGATTAAATTACCGATTTCTGTGATAACAACAAAGACGACTATATGATACATTTTCTTGGTAAATGATTAAAATTTACCATTTTCTTGGTAAATGAACAGTATGTAAATGATTACATACTGTTTCAAACAGTATGTAAGGAATGAATAATTTCACAGAACATAATGTGCCATGGTTATTAGCCATTGTTCTTAAGATTTTTCACAAACGAAATCTACTCAACAGTTTAAACATGACGACCAAGCTTACGTTTTAAACGAACAAGTTTTACTTACAACCTCATCACCACGTCTGAAGAGTTGAATTCCAGGACCATATTCACTTATGTCTGCTGGTGCAAAGCTTCTACTTTTCATTCTCTCTCGTTTTTCAGACTTCTTTGGTGGCGACTAGAAATGTAAAAACATGAATTAACATTGGAATTTAAGCTATTGCACAGGTGTACAATGGAATATTTTTCAATGACAGATGTAAATAACACAAGAAAACTGTTATACATCTCCATGCTGATCATCTGACTGCATTGAACTAAATTAAATTTATAATGTATAGTTATGTTAAATTTCGTACTTACGAATAATTCTTTAATATTTCTGTAAAACACTTTGTAAAGGGGTTCTAGATCAGGCTTGGAGATGGGTCCTTGTCTTGTGACCCTTCTTCCTGGCCGAATAGTGTGAATTTTATCTTTGCTGTACAACCTACACTTTTTGCGTCCCTTACCATCTATTTCATCCTGAAAAATCAACAACTTTAGTATCTTGCGACAAATATCGCGGTCAAAGGAGTTGGATTGTACTTAAATACTTACACTGTCACCATCACATCACATCTCCCTGATTGTAAGCCTTTTTATTGTTACAACCACTGAGTTTATTTTAGTATTGATAACCAACCACGAAAGTGACTGATATGATACTTACTCCTTCATATGGGCTAACGTGTATTCCTTGTGGCACCATCGATTCATCTGGCAGTGGTTGCGGTTGTCGATATTCCTTGCCTGTCATGCGTTTAGACAACATGCGCTTCCTAGCCTGCCATATTTCCCATTGCTCTGCCTCGTCATCATCGTCTCCAATTCCACAAAAGTGTAAAATCTGATCCCGAAAATTGCTACAATATACAACGTTACTTAATACCCACAATATACTATCAACTTCGATCTGTTAATTACATTGCAAGTTAATCGTACGTGTTTCGTACACGTGAGGAATGTGCAAATAAAGCTACAAATACGTATATGGCTACAATACTCGTTTATGACGTTTAATGGATAGTATCATGTATGGTGATCCTGGTAGTTTTTATTTGGATACGTAATAATTTAAATTACATTATTCTTGCTTCAAAGGTCACTTTTACTCAAAACGTTTAGTGAAGGCTCTTTCCCATAATTCGTCTTAGTGCCCTGAGCCTTAATCAGGAAAAATACGGTTTATGCATGAAAGAAGTGATCAGCCATGTACTGACGGGCACAGTACACAGACAACAAAGATAATGAACAGTGCACGACTCATGATCCCCTCGGCTCTTTATCATTTATAAAAAAAAAGGGATAAATATCTGAGGATATTGAAACAGTTCAACATTTACCTTCCACAGTTTTCACAGGCCCATTCTTCTGGAGCGTAATCTGCAAATATTTCCGTTTTGCCCGTCTGGTCGCCTCCCCACCCGGATCCCGGCAGCTCACTCGCCGATCCGGTGCTGTACCGTGAAACCTTGAGTAGCTCCATTTCCTCTTCCTTATCGGTCGCCATTGTTGCTCAGAAATGGTGCACAACTCTCACATACCACCTGTTAGAAAGTATGCAATCAGTATGTGATCTGCATTACAGTGTGTATTGTACACGGCGTTCCATGTATGCATCAAAACAGTTTAAGTGTAAATATTTGCCGACAGTTGTATACATGTGTTTACACTTTACATTTTCAGGTATTATCTTCTTTTGAAAATTCCAAGCAAAAAGCCATAAAAATTGCCCTTCTGACGAATGTGCGACAATTTTCAAGCACTGATTACAGAACCTGTTTTGAGCGACATCTTGTCTTTTACGACACTTTTTCCACAGAGGTAACATGGTTTAGACCAGAGCATTTAAAGCTCAAAGCATTTAGCCTCTGCTTTGAGCGACACCCTGCCTTTTACGACACTTCTGGATTGGAAAAGTTTGGTGCCGCTCAAAACAGGTTTTACTGTATACCAGCTGGATTATTTATTTTCCTATTGAATTTTACAATTACAGAAAATATGAATTGGCTAAACCAGTACACACAAGTAATCCTTGCTGTGGCGGCGACGGCATGTGAATAAAGGGTTAAATACAAGTACATTGATAAAAACAACTAAAGAACACATGTAATTCCCTTTGTGAGTAAATATAAAGGGTTAATTCCAGAACACACAAAACAACAGCCAAAATTACCTTTCATATTTGGCATACAGAATAGCACAAAACCATTGTTATACCATACAGCAGCCACAAGATAATGGGAAGTCTAAGTACAGTGTCAGTGTCAGTATCGCAAGTTAATTACACTGCACTTTCCGTGATCGGATTTTGCAATAAGCATATGGGAACTACTAGTCTACTAAACATGATTTGCAGAAAATGACAACAGATAAACCGATGTTAACTGACGAGAGGACACAAAAGCAATAGGTGTGAACCAAAAATTAATGAACATCCTAGCGCCCAGAAGTTTCCATATGAATTGATATAAAATATAAACAAGATGACATAAAAATAAACATGAGTTTACAAGTCTACATAGGTGATACATATTAATATGGCACTTACACTGCGATAGCACATGACTTTCTGGAACATTTTTGATTATTTCTATATTTAAGAATAAAACAACAAAAGCATTAGGGTAAAATGTGTAAAGTACAAAACCTAAGGCTTAAATTTAAGGTTCCTATTATACATTATTACACTCCATGGATCACTGCAAGACCTTAATTTTCTTGAAGCACAATGCCACTTTACAACATTCGTTAAAGTGAAGATGTAAATTGCATAAAATCAACGTATTTTAGAAAAAGTACAAGTTCAAGTACAAGTACAGCAAAATATTTCACGAATAAACAGCTTTATCGTAACACACATTGTGGTAAATAGAGAAACCACATGTGTCCTGCAAACTTTTTTAAATAGTGCACGTACAAGTAGGAGGTAAAATGTAAATTTAAGTAGACTTTGCAATTACTATTAACGTATTAGTAGCAGTGTAGTGTGCAAGTCATGCCATCTGATACACAACAAAAGAGTTCATGCTTGGCGCCTGAAGAATTTTGAAATTTCCCATTTGTCTGCGTCTGCAACATTCAGTGACTGAAGGGCTTACAAGAATCTAACATCTAATAGTGGGCCTGATGCCTGATGAGTGAATGCTGAGATTTGGCTTAGTGCCAACTTGACCGGAGACCAGTCTGGACATTCTGATTACCAGACTGGAGACCCATCGTATTTGCGCATCTTCTTCGCGCGGCCATTTTCCAGACACAAATCCCGCTGCAAATATGAAAATCTTAAATGTTCAAAATAAAATGTTATGTTTATTATTGGTAATAGCATATAGTTTGCATAAGAAGTAATTACCATTCTACAACTGGTACACTACTCACTAAAATAAAAAAAAAATTAAATTACAATTTTCATGATTGTCATATTTGCTGCGGGATTTGTGGCAGGAAAAATGGTCACCATGTTTATCATGACATCCTAATAAACATGGCGTCTTGGGTAACCTGCGAGATAATCTCTCAGATTCTCGCAGGGTCCCGACGAAGAGGTACGGTGAATACCACATCAAAGATGAATACGGAATTGTAGGATGCCACGTTGCTGTAGGATAAGTTATACTTTTTAAATTTTAATCAATTTGTAGCGCTAAACATAAGTACTCATGGAAAAATGACTCGGCATTTGGCATAGGGTCCCTTTCTTCATTTTCAAGCAGAGTTTTTGTGACTTTTGTCAAAAATTCACATCCGGAATTCACGAGAAATTATAGATATGACATTATAATTTTTTATTTACATGAAAATATTTTACGGAATATTTATTAAATATTAACCTGGTGCAAAAACTAAAAAAATGTTAACTATTTATGTTAACGACCTCCTTTGTAACAGTTTTGGAGCAATAGAGCATCAATGTGGTTTCTTTTCATTGGCGGATCCCACCCACCCCCTACTGCTGGAATCTTTTCAATTTTCATGCAGTTTTTGCCGATTTTACCCCCATTTTTTAGGTTTTTTTCGATATTTCTGGGGTTAGCGCCCCCAACAGAAAATCATGGATCTGGGCCTGCTTATGGACATCTGTTGTTCTCAAACGTTTTCAAATATATAGCAATTTCAGGGCTGAAATGTTCAAGAATTTCACATCTTTTCCTTCAGGGACAGGTGAACAACAATGGCTGATCAAGCAATAAACAAAACCTGCAGGGAGTGTGACGCAATGAAAGAAAAATGTGGTACAAGCGGAAGGAATAGAAGCACCAAAGAAAGGACATTTTCAATGCATTAACAATCTCATAAAAACAGGAGCCGATGTGAATGCAAGCACCTAGAAAGGTTATACAGCACTGATCGAAGCCATAAGGTATGATCAGTTGGAATGTGTGAAATTACTTGTCCAGTCAGGAGCCGATGTGAATGCCTTGCACCATGTACCATATTTGGGTGGATGGCACAAAGAAACTGCACTGATGGCAGTAGTTCAAAATGACCAACACAAATGTGTTAACATGCTCCAAGCCGCAGGAGCTGATGTTAACAATGTAGATGATGATGGCAAAAATGCAGTAGAGTTGAGTCGTCGAAAACTTGCTGATGTTCTTATTAAAGCAGGAACTGATGTTAACATTCCCGATTCTACTGGATCTACGCCATTGATCAAAGCAGCATGCAAGGGCGACTATGAATGTATGCGACTGTTCATTTCTATAGGAGCTGATGTGAATGCAGCAGTTAAAGACGGAACATTTTTGGGAAATACAGCACTTCAGGAGGCGGCTGTGAAAAACAGTGTAGATTGTGTGAAATTGCTTCTGAAAGCAGGAGCCCATGTGAATTTGCGGGACAAACGACGCTACAACGCACTCGTCAAATACATCAAGATACATGGCCACAAGCCTACAGAAGTTTCCAACCTGTTATACACTGCTGGAGAAACGTTAGATCATTTTGATTTTCACACGGGTGTTAAATTTGATCCTGTTTACTCAGATACTGATGGTATTTCAAGTCTGAAAAACATGTGCTTTAAGTCTGTCAGGGCTCACTTAATACAACTTAACCCGCCAGTTAATCTTTTTATTAAAGTACCCAAGCTGGGGCTACCAAAATTGTTAGCATCGTGTTTGCTGTACGGTGTCTCGTTGGGCGATTAATGCAACAGAATTTAAAAGACCAGTACACGGGATTTGTATCAGTTTCGAAACGTCTAGAACAAAAGAGAGGACACAAGAATTTCATACTGCGCTTTTGATGCTCCATTGTTCCCAAACTGATACAAACTCCGTGTACTGACTTTGTGGATTCACAGAGGATTACAGTAAAATCTGCATTGGGCGAAATCCTCATTTAAAAAAACAAATTGCGTCAGTCACAGCAGGTTCGCCTAATGGAGTACAAAATACTAAGTAAAATTAATTTGGTGATTGAAAAGTTGTCCGCGGATAACAGTAGTTCGCCCAATGGGTAGTACCCCCAATGCAGATTTCACTGTACCTTATGATATATCATGTTAAGAAGACAATTATTTTGTACAAATTCCGTATTTATTCGAATAGAAGCACCCGGTGCTGAGAACAAATTTTGAAAAGCTGACTATTTTAAAATAAATGAAAGGACCAGTTCTGCATGTTGAGAGTACTATTAGCCAATTAGCCCAGGATATTAAATATCATCCATCAGATACTGATACCATGCAAAAAATTGTTTCTTCAAAAATCAGAAAATGAAAACGCATAACTATGTGCCCCTTTTAATAGTGTTCTGACATTCCAATATTATGCGTGTAATTACATACATGATTAAAGAGATGCCAATCTATGAGAGTTAAAATGCGTGACATCTCACGCACTTGGGTGCCACAAATGCGTGAGACATACTGCTTCAGTTAATTACAGTTCTTTAGACAAAATATTATCATTGATTTGTGGTCTATGAAGGTTTTAGACAAGAATGAAACATTTCAATTGAAGGTTAAATAATGTTTTAATGATGAATAAAATGGCTTATTTTTTCCTCTCCGTTGCCAGGGTCCCGACTCTCAAGTCTGGTACTTGTTATGCAATAGACGTTCGTAGATTGTTTACATTTGGAAATCATTAAAATTTTCTTTGTTACCTTTAAAATTATTTTTTGGTGGAATCTTTATCTTTTATTTTTATTCTGAGAATTTCAACTGAGAAGAAAAGTTATGAAACTGACTGGTGACTACAAAGCACGTGCTTTTATTTACAAATTATACTAGGTCACATGCTCTAAATCTTACTCCAGTTAAGCGCTGAGATGTGTGTCACCGGACCACAGGCATTGTCCTTTCAAGTTGCAAATGTGCTGTGCAAACCTTTATTGTACCCGAGCAGGGTGACGGTAATTATGAATTAAATTATTCTATTTTTCACTAAGAAATATATGCTAAAATACAAGAGTATGAATAATTGCGTGGTTGGTGTAATATCACGGAAGTTAAGCACAAGGTAATGTGGCTTGTGATGTGCTTTTCAGCATTGGCGGATCCAGGATTTCCTGTACGGGGGGAGGGGGGGCCGGCCCGTAGGGAGGGGGGGGGGGCGCCAACCCAATTTTCGCCCAAAAATCGGGAAAAACTGCATGAAAATGAAAATTTTGGCCGGGGAGGGGGGGGGGTGCGCCCCCCCCCTAAATCTGCCAATGTTTCAGGTTTAAAGTACCTGATCATTTTCACTACATTTTAAAATAAGAACGTATTCAAAACTGGTTTAGAGTTGATTATGTGTTCTACAGCATATAATTTGTTTCTGTAAATTAACAATTATAGTGTAAATAACACAGCAGTTGAAGGGACAGTGTATGTCCGGACATTGGTAAGTTTTCGCCCAAAACTTGAGACAAAACTTGGGACCACGGCACGCACCACGCAACCTGCAGCTAAACCTCCCTGCTAGTAAAATAACTAAAATCAGTGACTCAATAATTACAATTTTTTGCAATATTCTGAACATACTACATATTAGGCCTTCCATTAGAAGCACATGTTCTAAAAAAATCCTTAAAACACAACCTTCAGCTTACGTAGTTGTTTACAGTAATTTGATTTGGCTTTTCGTAAATTTTTCACTGGCGGATTCACTTGGGGGGGGGGGGGTGGAGGGGGGGAGGGGGCACTTCAGCACCCAAATTTATTTAATTTTCATACTTTTTCAGTTGGCTAAATTGTTACCATTTTGTGTTTGCGCCAGAAAGGGGTAATTGTGAACTTTGATTATTGTTGAAATAAATACACATGTGGCGTAGACGTAAATCAAATTCCCACCTTTTTTGTATAAACTTAAAATGAAGACCATTTAGCGCTCTGTTTTCGGAAAAATTAAAGGGCCCCTCCAACGGCCTGAAGGCGCTAGAGCGCCCCTTCAAGAAGAAATCCTGGATCCGCCCCTTCAAGAAGAAATCCTGGATCCGCCCCTTCAACAAGAAATCCTGGATCCGCCCCTGTTTTTCCCTAAGTTACCGATAGCTTATTCTTTACAGATTTGTGACTGCAGATCATTGTCAATAGCACATTAATGGAGGGCCTATGTACCTGTTGTCTGATGAGAGCGACTGATGTGAACACAGGCGATTATTACGGTTACACTCCATTGATAAGGGCCGCCAAGTTCGGGCATCAGAAATGTATTTCTGCGTCACTACAAGCAGGAGCCAATGTGAATGCCACCAACAAAAACGACAATACAGGCCTGAATCTTGCTGCTCAGAATGGTCACGATGCCTGTGTACAGTTGCTTATTGAAGCAGGAGCTGATGTGAACAAAGCTGATGATTTTTGTTTTTTATAACAGCTTCTGTTTTTAATAATAAGACAAGTGTTGATCTGCTCACAAAAGCAGGAGCTGATGTGAACAGCACCACAATCCATGGAGATACTGCTGTGTCCAGAGCGACATACTTTGGCCATCACAAGTGTGTAGATACATTGATAAAGGCAGGAGCTGATGTGAATACTGTTAATTATAAAGGCTACACCGCTTTGAATATTGCCGCCCAAAAGGGCTCAACCAAATGCATTGATTTGTTGATACAATCCGGAGCAAATGTGAACACAAAGAATAAAAGAGGTCAGACAGCCTTAATATGTGCAATTAAGCAATCTCAGTATGGTTGTGTGGATTCCCTGTTGAAGGCAGGAGCTGATGTGAACATAACTGACAAAGATGGGGAAACAGCCCTGAGTATTGCTGTTGGGAACAGACATGATGAATATGAGGAGCTACTGATACGAGCAGGAGCTGATGTGAATATTCCCTGTGAAAATGGCAACAGCCTTCTTGCGAAAGCGACAAGAAATTGTGATAACAATAGAGTTCGTCTCCTTTTAAAATCAGGGGTGTTTATCAATAAAAGGGACAGTAACCATAGAAACGCACTGGAAAATCATATCATACGTCATGGCGACAGAGAGAAGGAGCTGTCAATGTTATTATTTGTTGCCGGGGAAACAATAGTTGGCGCTTCCTTGAAAACGGTAGATGTGTTTGCAAACGTGAAGAAAGTGAAAATTCCCTATTATCTACAACAAACAGATCCAAATCTGTGCTTGAAAGAACTGTGCAGAGAAACAATAAGGAAACAACTGATCAATAGTTCTCCACCCGCGAACTTGTTCGTAAAAGTGCCTCAACTAGGTCTTCCATTTATGCTAAGCGATTTTTTGTTACACAACATGTCTCTATAATTGGAGCGAAACAGTTTCATATGGATTTAAATACAAAGAGTATCAATTCAAATCTTATATTTTATGTTAGGCCCGACTTTTTTATTTGCTGGATTATGTTCCCCAACGCCCGCAAATCTCAAGAATTCTAAAAATAAATTTTTGAATCAGAGACCAAATTAAAACAAGCTTGCTCATGTCCGTGAAATATTGTTAATCAAAAATACAAAAAATTAAGAGTAAATTATTTTTACTTACTTTTTAGATCGCTATACTAAAAATTTCCTTCACTGAAACGTAATCCAACAAAAGAAAAAGACTGGCCTTGCATCGTAAGTGAATGATTCTTTGTCTTAATGTGCGTAAAATCAAATAAAGTTTATTAGTTTTATGTAGCACTGGTTTAGTTAATAGATTACGGTGGTGCTTCACAGAAACTATTGGTTGCTATTTATATTGTGATCAATAATTTAGCATGAACATTTCTTGTTTTGTGTAATTTTATATAATTTCATGTCGCATGGAATTGAAATTCAAAAAAATAATTTCTTAAAATTTAATTTTCTGCTTAGACGCCAAAGTTAATACTAAATCAGCACAGTCATCACAAAAGTACTCTAGTTTGTGTTCCACAATTGTAACCTACTTATTATGAAACGGCCACGTAGCAAATAGTATGTGATTGCGTGACATATCAATGTGAAAAGTAAATTTTTAAGACTATTACCAACTTTTATCTTTATTTTAAGCCAGTTTTTTTTATCTGTTGGATTAGATATCAATGGAGGAATTTTTTGAAAGCGGCGATTGAAAATAAAATATAAAAATTGAGTTGACTGTACATTTTTGTGTACTTTTCATTAAAATTCAGAAAATCAACGTAGATTTTTCTAAATGACGTTTGACAAGATGATGGAAAGTTGCAATTTTGTGTTATTTGGGCTCAGATTAATTTTTTTTTTTTTTTTTTTTTTTTTTGCAATTGTTTATTTCTGGGAGTGGCGGGAAACGTAATCCGACAAATATAAAAAGTGTCTGGCCCTACAATGATTTTAAATTGATTCGTAACAAATGAAGTAAAATTTACAATTAATTACGCACTAAACTGGACTGATGAAATTAAAGGATTAGTGCACGTTTAAAATAGAAGAAAATTTTGGCCGTGGGGGGTGGGAGGCGTGGGGGATGGGGGCGCCTCCTGCGCCTCCCTAGATCCGCCAATGTATCAGATAAACAAAGAAGTCTTTTAATTTGATTCTGTTTTCCGTTAACAATTAACATGTCAGGAAAGTAATGCTTAAAGTGTAACATGAAAAGGAGATAAATAAAGGAACTTCACGTTCAATAGTAAGTGAAACTGAATATCTTGTTTCTATGTACTCGTAAGCGGTGCAAGTAGTTAAAGAGTTTATACCACTTAGGACATTTCATTGGATGAGAAATATTCTTTTGATTTGATTTTGTCTAATAATAACAACCGAAAAATAATGATTTGAGAAAAAAAAGAAGAAAAATTACATTCATTAATAGGATTGTATCGGGAAAAAAATTAAACTTTGTGGACATATTAGAGATGCTCTAGATTTTGTGCCACTTTCTGCAGTGCACCCGGATGTTGGTCAAAATGAATCACTCCACAAAAATAGTTCATTTCGCACAACAATATAAATATACCAGTAGTAAGTATTGATAATCATTCGATTTTGTATCAACTTCATGAACATGTTAGTAATTTTACAAAATGGCCAACAAAAAATATAAAAAAAAACAAGAAAAGAAGACATGTGAAATGAATGTTACACTGACCCAGATATGTCTCGATGTGACGAAACAGCAAAATAGCAGGTTTCCAGTTTTTATTATTCATTCATTTACATTTATTATTTGACACGAGCGGTCTAAGTGGATTTATTTCTTCAAACGAATTTTACCAAAACTATTTCAAAATCATGGTTTTTTTCCATATATTCATCAGATAAGTCAGGCCCGGATCCACGATTTCCCGTTGGGGGGGGGGGCGTCAACCCAAAATTTTTCGAAAAACCCGTAGGGGGGAGAGGCGTGCCTCCCGCGCCCCCTGGATACGCCAATGAGCTTGAGCTGCATATGAATTGTGGGTTTTTTTGTGAATTTTTTTTACAAAAGTCAAGGAACAAGTTACAAATGCTGCTGGACAAATAAATGTCTTAGTTACAATTACTGTTTATCTAGGTTGATAGAGCTGGATGACACCCACACGCCACATTGGCGCTGGAGGCCTTTTTTTTTTTTACATTTTTCCCCTAGGGAAATCCTGGATCCGCCACTGCACAAAGTTTTAGGGTAAAAAACCAGAACAAGTAACACAGAGCATTGGCACATCCAGGATTTTCCGTACGGGGGGAGGCGCCTAGCCCGTAAGTGGGGGGGGGGGGGGGGCACCAACCCACTTTTCCCCTCTTTTCACCCAAAACTCGAAAAAAACTCCCTGAAAATGAAGAAAATTTTGGCCGGGGGGGGGGGGGGGGGGGCCACCCC